>JAPQRQ010000006.1:27196409-27206519 GCA_037367365.1 Apogon talboti | reverse complement strand
ACCATTAGCAGTAGCTAATGGTACCAGAGCTGTACAGTTTACATAATAAACAATAATGTAATGATGATAATAATAATAATAATAATAATAATAATAATAATAATAATAATAATAATAATAATAATAATAATGTAATGTTAACATTTAAGTATTTTTATGCACCACCAATTTTTAACTTGTGTCTCACTGTTTCGTCATTGCTGTTTGATGTTGTTTTAATTACTACTGCGGCAGAAACAATTACCCCCCGGCGACAAATACAAGTCTTGAATCTTGAGTCTTTTATATACTGTATGTATGAATTTCTAAGTAAAATGTTAAACTGTGTCACACTTTACTCTGCCATCTGCAGGTGATGGAGTTTTACTGCGAGTCATGTGAAACGGCCATGTGTCTAGAGTGCACAGAAGGAGAGCACAGAGAACATGTGACAGTTCCTCTGAGAGACGTGCTGGAACAACATAAGTCAGCACTGAAAAATCAGCTGGACACTGTTCGCAACAGGTACGAGCTCAAGAGTTCCGGTCCATAACGACTAGAATGACTGCATGTACAGGGTGCTTGTGCAGACCTTGAAAGTCTTAAGTCCTTGAAAGTTTTGAAACGCTATGTAGAATTTGGTGTGAAAGTCTTAATAAAGTATGGAAAAAAGTTTCTCTCATAGTTGAACTTTAGAGTATGCTCAAAGGCACATCATCTTGTAAGATAAGAAATACATGAGGAAAGTATATAAAAACTGGATATGATTTCACTAACCGTCGGTACTGGAATGACTCGTTAAACTTGTTTGTGTGATTCATGCACTTTTGCAATTTTCATATGTTTTGAAAACATTTGTCAGTAAGACATATTTTACTGCGAATTATGCATTCATTTATTCACACATGAATTAAAATGAACTTTTCTGCTACACACAACAGGTACAATCTCAACCAAAACAGTAGGAACACAAGTATAAAAGTGCATAAAGTCAAGGTCTTTATGCAGTTTTTAAAAAGTCTGGAATTTTTATTTGGATAAAGAACCATCACCCTGATTTAGAAAAGTTTGTAACATTTTTGAAAGTTTTGTTCTTTGTTTCTGTGACAGACTACCTCAGCTGACGGCTGCTATTGACCTTGTTAATGAGATCTCCAAGCAGCTAACAGAGAGGAAAAATGATGCAGTGGCTGAAATCAGTAACACTTTTGATGAGTTGGAGAAATCATTACACCAACGCAAGACGGCTCTCATAACGGAGGTGGAAAACATCTGCAGTACAAAGCAAAAGGTCAGTAGTTTAGAGGTTTTCCTTTTGCATAATGGGACTGAAATCTTGTTATAATCTTGTTGATCTTTTGCAAAATTTGATAGTCCACTATAGCTTTATCTTACTTGTTTATTTTATTTGTTATTGCATGCTTCTCACCTACTCCATGTTCTATGTGTGCACCAAACCACTGAAGCAAATTCCTATTAATGTGAACCCTGTTTACTTAGATGGCAATAAACATGATTCTGATTCTGATAATGCTCCAAATCTTATGGCATAAATAATAGTAATAACCAGAAAAGCACTCAGAGAGCACAGACCTCGGCCAAGGCAGCTCAGTTCCCCACCACGCTGCTGTGACATATAACCCTTGAGGTAGGTTACCTAGCAACAGATAAACAATAGGGCCATGTTGACATGGTGTCAACTGTCATGTGTAGAAACAGACATGCCAGCTGAGAGGTTATTCAACTGAAAATGCTATTAAAAAATCTGGATCACCCCCAA
This sequence comes from Apogon talboti, assembly GCA_037367365.1. Lineage (NCBI taxonomy): Eukaryota > Metazoa > Chordata > Actinopteri > Kurtiformes > Apogonidae > Apogon > Apogon talboti. Next base: position 27,204,760 of record JAPQRQ010000006.1, on the reverse strand, counting down.
AATCTAATCACTTGTTCCTTGTCCCATTTTGGACATTTCTTGAAAACTTCATTAAAATCCATCCATAACTTTTGTGTTATGTTGCAAACAGACAGATAAACAAACCCAGATGATTAATAATAATAATAATAATAATAATAATAATAATTTGCATTTATAAAGCACTTCTCATTCAACGGAATCTCAACGTGCTACAGAGAGCTGTAAACCGCTGCCCGTTTGTCTCCAGGTACTTCAAGCCCAGCTGACCTCTTTGCTTCAAGGCAAAGAAAACATTCAAAGCAGCTGCAACTTCACAGAACAGGCCCTGAGCCACGGCAGCGCCACCGAGGTCCTGCTGGTCCAGAAGCAGATGGGTGAGCGGGTCAGTGCCCTGGCCAGACACAGCTTCCCCGAGAACCCACATGAAAACGGACATCTTGAATGTCTGGTCGAGACGGACGGCCTCCGGCGCTCCATCCAGAACCTGGGAGTTCTGATCACAACGGGGGCTGTGGGACACACCAGCGTTGCCACCGGCGAAGGCCTGCGACACGCCCTGGTGGGCCAGCACACCACCGTCACAGTCACCACTAAAGATAAGGACGGAGAGCTGGTGAAGAGCGGCAACGCCGTTCTGAGGGCGGAGATCCTTTCAGCGGACGGCGCCTGCACCGAGGCCGAGGTGGTGGACAACAAGAACGGCACCTACGAGGTCGGATATACCATTCGCTCGGAGGGAGAGTTCACATTCTCACTGCTGTTGTATGAACAGCCGGTGAGGGGGAGTCCCTTCCGCTTGCGAGCCGTCAAGCCTTCAGATGTCCTCCAGTCGCCGGATGACGTGAAAAGAAGAGTAAAGTCTCCGAGCGGAGGAGGAGGTCATGTTCGGCAGAAAGCTGTACGCAGGCCCTCCAGTATGTACAGCACCACCAAGAAGAAGGAAAACCCCATAGAGGATGAACTGATCTACAGAGTGGGTGGGTGAAGACCGCAATAAATACACTGAGAATTCTGGTCATTGATGATGAATTAATCTGTGATCTGTTTACATGGGAGGACAAAACTGATTCTATGATTTTCTCATTATAATTATTTTACCAGAATGATGCAGAGTAATACAGATTTACATCTTACTGTAAATCTGTATTACTCTGAACGGTGACATCATCGGACTAAAAATAAACTTGCCTTTGTTTGTTAAAATCTTACAACACGGATTGTATGTTATTTTTACAACCCCATAAAGCTGAAGGTGTCTGCTGTGTTTATTTGACAGGAACACGAGGACGAGATAAAGGAGAATTCACAAACCTGCAAGGCATTTCAACCTCTAGTAATGGGAGGATTGTGGTGGCAGACAGCAACAACCAGTGTATACAGGTCAGCATCTCCTTTTCTTTTCCACAAAAACCCCCCAAAATTATAACAAATGTAATCATCTCAGGGTTATTATAGTTGATGAACACGAAAGCTAAAACAAGAAAGTTATTTCTTTCTGGAAAAAAAGCAGTAATTTCCAAAGCATGAAAACTAAATAACAACTAATAATAATAAATGAACTAAAATGCCAGAGAAGTGCAGGTGTTATCTGCTTTACTTTCAACTCTAATACAAGTATTATATTCTATGTCTTGTAGTCTTTCATAATAACATTTCCACATTCCAAGCTTTCCTTGTAACACATAAAAAACTTTACCACAAAATGAAAAAAACAAGAAAAACAGGTCAATTCCTCAAAATAAAAGTCAAACTCCTTCTGTTTGTTGAAACCTCTAATTTGGTTCGATATAAAAAGTTTCTTTAACCTCATTATTATGCCCTTGTAAAACTAAATCTAAACTCAAATGCACAACCAAATGTTTAATTGTACTTTCTCTTTCCTAGATATTCTCAAATGACGGGCAGTTTAAGATGCGGTTTGGGGTCAGAGGTCGTTCGCCGGGGCAGCTGCAGCGCCCCACAGGGGTCACAGTGGACATGAACGGTGACATCATCGTGGCCGACTATGACAACAGATGGATCAGCATTTTCTCCTCGGACGGCAAATTCAAGGTGGACAGTTTTAGTCGCGGAAGAATATAGACGTGCACTTTCATGTGAGGGAGTCAAATATGCCGTTTAATGAACCAGGCTGTCCCTCTGACTTCACAGAACAAAATCGGCGCTGGAAGACTGATGGGACCTAAAGGCGTAGCCGTGGATAAGAACGGACACATCATCACCGTGGATAACAAGGCCTGCTGCGTTTTTATTTTCCAATCCAATGGAAAACTGGTGACAAAGTTCGGAGCCAGAGGGACGTCGGACAGACACTTTGCAGGTACTGTGTGTTACTAATGACTGTCTCCGATGGTCATTTTTATTAATAATGTCCTTTTCAGCGTCTGGATAAGAGGCACTCCAAACAATGTTTCATGTCTCAGGATCCAGGGCATGAGCTTGGGCCAGATTTACAAACTTTATGTCTGTTTTACACATTATTTCTGCAAATCGTTGTCCAGTCACAAGCATGTTAATAGAGTCATGGAAAAAATTATTAGACCACCCTTGTTTTCTTTAGTTTCTTGTTCATTTAAATGCCTGGTACAACTAAAGGTACATTTCTTTGGACAAATATAATGATAACAACAAAAATAGCTTTTAAGAGTTTAATTTAAGAGCTGATATGTAGCCATTTTCCATGGTTTTCTTGATAATAACCAAAATCACTTAGGTTCTTGCATCAATAACTACAGCACTGTACTGCAAAAAACAGTATTTTCAGGCATTCCATGTTTTCTTTTCTGTCCGTTTGGTCACATGATACACACAGGAGTTAGTACTTGATTGCATAGCCATTGTTTTTGATGACCGCAGCCATGCGTCTTGGCATGCTCTCCAACAGGGTGGTCGAATAATTTTTTCCATGACTGTATTTATTTGAAATTCCATTGAATGTGTGCATGCATTGCAGATTGTTATCATTTGTACACTGCTGCATTGATGAGCTACCCAGTCATCACATAGGAAGTACAGCAAATAAGAGCAAAATACTGCAATGCAAAATATCCACAACTACATGAAAATAATGTGATGATGCTTGTCCTCTCATAATAATCACTGGTTATTATGTTATATAACAGCTGTTATCCCAGAAAGCCTGACGAACCGTATTTCCATTGGAACTCACCATGTATTTCAGTTTAATTTCTCACTTGGACCTTTTTCTTTTCTTTTAGAAAAAAGCGGTGCAAACATTGCACTGGAACAAAAGCTTAGTAAATCTGGCCCTGTTTTCAGTAAGTAATTACTTCACTGTGAATGTGAACTAAAAAAAAAAAACACAACAAAACTCTCTCTTTTCCATGTTGATCCATCCGCTCTGTCACGTCTCTTGTGTTGTCCTACTTCAACTCTCAGAATCTTTTTGTGACCATTGTATGTCTCGTTCTAAAATAGTGTGGAACTTCCTGTGCTGTGCTGAGAGGCTGTGGATGACTCATCTTTCTGCTTTTTCCCTCTCTGTCCCATCTGCTACTTCCAGGTCCTCATTTTGTGGCTGTGAATAACAAAAATGAAATTGTGGTAACAGACTTCCACAACCATTCAGTAAAGGTACGGTTTGTAGCAAGTGTGTGTTCATAGTAAATATACATGTATGTTAACGGCTTTCTGTCAGTTGAACAAACTGAAGATTTGCTGTAAAATGAGTATTCTATGCAAGTCCGGCTGTGATATATTTTCACGTTGCATTTATTCCTACATTTTGCTTTAACTGTCCATCCCATTGGACATTTACTGTATTGTGCAAAAGTCATGGGCCAACATTAGGTTTGTTGGTTTAGTAAAGTTCTAATGACCACACATATGCATTTCTCAGTGTCTCTATTAAGATCCAATCTATACAAATAAAATTTAATTGATTGATTGATTTGATTGATATATGGGAAGTATGGACAGCAGTAAAAACAAAAGTTTAAGGAAAAAAACAGCTTTAGTGTGACCTCCTTTTGTACTTAACATGTCTCGACCCCGTTTGTTCAGACAATATGAGATTTATTGCATTAATTCTCTAATGTTTTATATCAGGTTTCATTTAACACATGTCAGATGGTTCTAATTGTTTGTGCTGTTTCTTCTCATGGGGTCAGGGGTCACACTAAATAGTAACTTTAGAACCCATTTAGTTCAGTTTTTTCTGTGTCTTTTAAGGCTGTGCACACATTTCCTGTGTTTTCTTGTTGTATTTGAAGAAAAAAGAATGAGAAATAAATATGTATGCTCATTTCAACCCTGCAAAAACAACAAAGCTAAAGGTGGACTAAGTCTTTTGCACAGTGTTGAACATTCTCCTAAAAGTTAAATTTTCTATCAGGTGTACAATGCAGACGGGGAGTTCCTCTTTAAATTTGGCTCTCATGGAGAGGGGAACGGACAGTTCAATGCTCCAACAGGCGTGGCTGTGGATGCCAATGGAAATATCATTGTCGCTGACTGGGGCAACAGTCGCATCCAGGTAAACTTGAGAAAATCGCAAAACAAACACCAATGCATTACTATGTCAGTCACTTCCATAACCTGTCCCTCTGTGTTGTGCCACCACACAGGTGTTTGACAGCTCAGGGTCCTTCCTATCCTACATCAACACATCAGCGGACCCCCTTTACGGACCCCAAGGCCTGGCTCTCACATCCGACGGTCATGTAGCGGTGGCAGACTCTGGGAACCACTGTTTTAAGGTCTACCGCTACCTGCAGTAGAGCTGTGACAGCCTCCTTTATCCCTGCAAGCACTGACAACGACACAACCAATGTATTCCATGAGGTGCAATGACCTTTTCAGAGCAGCCTTTTGACGTGCACATCAGTTTATCTCTAATAATTACCTATCTGAACCTGAGTTTACTCTTCTTATGGTGTTTATTGAGGGCTGTTTTTAAAGTTGGGTGATGTAGCGTCCGATGGGATGAGTAACGGACATAAAGCTATGGACTGGTGCAAAAGCAGTTTTGTGTGTTTTACGCTGTCGATGGTATTGAACCACATTTTCTGTGAGAACAGAGTTGGTAGGAGATAAGTTGAAGTATTTAATGAGCCATAATCTGTCCAAATGCATGAAGTTTTATTTTAACTCAATGCCTAAACAATAACAGTGTACCCATTAGCTGCTTTTCTTATGAACTAGTTAATGCTTACAGTGAAAATTACAGTGCTAGACTCCAGCAATGAAATGTAAAATTTCTTATAAACTGACATCTCACATAAAAATGTCATCACCATTTGTGCATTGATTTGCTGTATGTAATGTATATACATAAATGTATATTGTGTATATTAGATCACTCCGTATGTATGTGCTACAACACACAGCCATTCGGCTTTTTTGGAGAGCAGCAGTCAAAGATTACAGGATTTTAATGTGTGTGTGTATGGCAGCTGTTATGAAGTGTGCTTTTGAAACAAACCCAGCACATGCTTAAACAAAGAAGTGTCATATTTATTTCTTATGTAAGCAGCACAATAACCATTTTTGTTTTATATCTGTTGTTTGAAAAGGGACAAAAAAAAAATTTAAATATGCTAATTTATTTTATTTTATACACTAGCTCAGCATTTACAAATTATTTTTCTAAATTTAATTTAAATTGTTTTGTTTTTTTCTTAAAGCGTCACACTGTATATTTTCCCTTAAAAGGAAAATGTCACTTTAAAACAGAATTCGTATCCCCCAAAATTTCTATCATGGTTTGTGCACAGTGTTTTAAGTCTTTTCCAAAGCTACGAATCCATTTTTAATTTTATTTCAATGCGATCAAAAACCAAAAAAAATAATGGTTTTGGGGCATGTTTGTTTAGAACGTTATGGCCTTATAGAATGCTTGTTTGGCCTTTAACAATTAAAGAGCTTTATTACATTCAAGTGCTAACACACAGCAGAGGATATACACATATCTCAGGAAATCCATCCAAATAGATCAGTATGTCGACTGAACAACTCCTAAAATTGTTTCTTTTTTTATTATTATTGGATTTTGGAGCTTTGTATAAAAATTATTACTTTGTGCAAACATAGTCAGGATCCAACATCATCCGAATTATGGGTTAGAATATGAATTCTGTTTATCTGTTACAGATTTTTTTTTTTCTTCATTCAAACAGAAAACAGTTAGAGTATGTTAATTTCTAACTGATTGAATGACATTTGCCAGCAGACACATTCATGCTTTAGAATAAACTTGCATATAATAGCCTACCATGCTGTTAGATCTGCCTGCACTCCATCAACCATCACTCCCTCCCTGTAGTAGTAGAGCTGATGCTGCTCTCTCTCTCCCCCTGGTGTTCATTCTATGTCATATCATAAGAAAACCTGCACAGCAGAAGAATGACCAGGTGCAGGAAGAAGCCAGCTTCCTGGTCTGTCATAATTACCCAGAATACTGTGCTACACACCGTAACGTAAACACTCACACTTCCCACACGTGCGGAGGTTGTTGAAGCTACAGGATATATGACCTAATTAATCAGTTCCAGTCCACCAGGAAGCTGTTGTTTTCATGTACCTGGTCTGTTGGTTGACTTGTTGCCAAATGGGAGCCTGAGATCTCGACTGAGGCTCACCTTTATGAGATGTGTCTAAAGCATTTTAACCTACACTGTTTGTGTCACACCAATACAAACAAATGTGTTTTCTTTATGAATATGCACTGGTAATAAAAGCACATGGTTTACTCAGTTGTATGTGTGTGACTAATCATACTTGTATAAGAATAGCAACAGCATTTAGCAATGAATGACACTAATAAGAAAATTAGTACAGAACTACATAATTGTGTCGAATATTGCTGACCTTATTTTACTCTGAGAAGCTCATTTTTCTTTATTTTAAATATGCATTTTGTGGGGGTATTTTCTTTCTAATGATTGATTGATTGATTGATTGAATGAAAAGAAAATGGCACTAAAATAACACCTCAAGCGCATTTTGTCAAACGGTATTTGTTTTGTAATCATTTTAATATTCTTAATTTTAAAAAACAAAACAAAACAAAACATAGTAATATTGATGTGTGCATCATCCAAAACAAAACGCGATATTACAAACTGACAAGTTTGGTATAATTTGAAACTATAAAATCTACTAAAACAAACACAAAGTCACGTATTTCATTTATCTATTCTTATCAAAAGTAATGAATATTGTTCCTTACCGTTTCGTGGCCATTTTCAGTCTATCCTCGTTATTCTCCGACCAACACAGAAGGTAGATGTCCCAGGCAGTGAAAGCCAGTCATGCCCCTGTATCTCATACAGCCATTAGCAGACATCGTGCCAACTTTTGTCAGGACTACAAAATTAAATAAAGTTTGTTCCTAATTTTACTTCTCGCGAGATTTCAGGCGATAACTGGCACTTCGATGAAACTTGTGTGCGTAAACATAGAAGTGACAGACTTCCACATGAAACTTTTATGCACGGGATGACAGATACTGTACAAGATTAGTCTGTTTATACAGTGGATTAATTTTTTCAGAGTTTTTAAATTCAGTATATCTAAAAAGCAGCAAAAACTGTAGAAGATCAGAGGTGCCGTTATGTGGAGATGTGGAGAAATGGAGACGTGATTTGGAGTGATGTGCGCCTGACACTGTCCTCACTAAACCCTTTATAAAATCTATATGTTCTGTGATATTCTCATCTACTTTGGTACAGTTGTAGTCAAGGAGTTGCTGAACACATTCAGTGGCATTTTTATGCATATTATTAGTGCAGTCGTAGTGTTTTCCACTGTGTAATAAAAAAATAAATAAAATAAAATAAAATAAATAATAGGCGAGGATAAAAGTTTAGTTTTTTTTCTTCTTATGGTTAGGCACACTGTTACAGACACCAGATCCATATTGATCTAATAATTGTGGAGCCATACTTGATAAGTAAGGTGAAGCTTGCTTCCAAAAACCCCTAGGGCAGGGGTGGGCAATCCTGGTCCTCAAGGGCCGGTATCCCTGCAGGTTTTAGATATTTCCCTCTTCCAACACACCTGAATGCCATTACGTCGTTATCAGGCTTCTGCAGAGCCTGATGATGAGCTGATCATTAATTGAACCAGGTGTGGTGGAAGAGGGCAACATCTAAAACATGCAGGACACCCGCCCTCGAGGACCAGGATTGCCCACCCCTGCCCTAGGAGGATCAGGTTAATAAACAAAATGTTTACAGAATATTGATACTTTTTTATATTGAAAGTGTATCACATATTTAGTTTATCTTCTAAAAAATAAGATCCCTTACTAATAACATTTCCAAAGTAAAAGAAAAATGAAATAATGTTTTCTTGAAAAAATTATTTATTTGCAGACCATGTTGCGCCTCTGGTCTATGGTACAAATA
>JAPQRQ010000006.1:27163463-27193282 GCA_037367365.1 Apogon talboti | reverse complement strand
AATGTAAATAGTCATGAAAATAAAGGAAACACATTGAATGAGAAGGTGTGTCCAAACTTTTGGCCTGTACTGTATGTAATGACTAAAACAATGAGGTAAAACAATATTAAATCTTTTTTATGTTTGTGACACACTGATAAATCCTAGGTATTAAATCTACCCTAAAAGGTGTTAATTATGTTAAGTTTGACCAACAACAGATCTTTTCACTGTGTGTTTTTACCAAGAACAACGTGTCTCACGTGTGAAAAATAGGCTCCACAGTGAAACCCTAGACAACACACAACTACAACCAGGCGTCAGCCACACCTCAGATGTGTTTCCCACACAGGCTTTGTGGTTGCTTTAACCTGTTAACATGAGCACTGGAACGGAAAGCAGGAGGTTTTCATGACTGTCACGCACGCTTCAGTACAGTACAGTACATTTTCATTCAGCTCTCTCCACTTGTTATTGATCTATTTTGATAAAAGCCGGACTGAGGTGAAGCGGTCGAATGTATACAATGCATTCCAACATTTCAGCATTTCAGTATTTAGTTACCTGGAAGAGAGCGGATGAATCCATTTTGAAACCATCTGACCCGGGCTGCCTCACCAGAGCCAAAGCACCGGGATCATCCACTGCCAGGAACGCACTGAACGCCACGTTGCCAAATGACCTGGCTTGGGTCTCTGGCTGGGCCTTGTCCTGGTGTGGGAAGATAAGAGAAGAAAGGACTTAATGGACTGAATGGACACAAAGCATCTGTCACATGATGCAGGACAGACTGCTGTTACACTTACTATGATCTTGAATCTGTAGAGCAGCGACGGAGCATCAGCCAGACAGCCAAACTCAAAGTTAGTGGGATTGTATTTAGGGACGTATCCATCAGCTCCGGTACACAGGAAGACTTTCTCAATGTTACAAATAAAGGAGTCGCCCAAGTTCTGCACTGGATCCACCATCACTCGGCCGTAAATTGTATCCCCTGAAGGAGGAGAAACAGTGTATAGTATGTGTCTTCATCACAGAATAACTTTAACCCATAAAGACCCAAAAAACTAATGATAACCAAAACCATCTACTGATCTAATATACTGAATATCTTCTGATCCATTAATCCTATCAATTCATGTAAATAATTGGTGTAAAATGCAGTTTTTCATCTTTTCACGGTCATCAGATATGATCCATTTGGATGTTCAGAGGCTCCGTAGTTACCGTGGAAACACCGTCATCTTCTGCAATATTGATTCACCAGTAAAACCCATTGAGTTGGATCAATGACAGTGGATGGAGACGGCTGGTTTATGTTCAGTTAATGATAGATTTTGCTGAAAAAGTAACTTTTTTTTCAGTTTTTCTGTTCAGTGTTTCATATAACAACCTTCAACTTCAATCGGAGCTTTTATGAACATCTACATGAACGGTTTATTAGATAGAGGAAAGTACCTGATTTTCACAGAAAAAGCAAAATACAGAGGATTATGTCATAATAAATAGTAATACGTGACTCAGGAGAAGTTAAATATATACTTTTATGGAACTGCCACAAAAGTAGCACTGGGTCTTCATAGGTTAACCTAACATTTGTTTAGTTGAGCATTCTAGTAAGTAGTTTTTTAAAGTTTATCAAATGTTTCTAAAATCCTTGGGCTGCAACACTGAGAAATAAGAACTAACATTTCTGCTAAAACTTTTGCAGAAAGAGCTTTTTACCCTCGCTTGGACAGAAGTGCCAAGGACTTTCCAAAGACATTCAAAGTTCTTGCTGGCAGAAATGAAATTCAAGCAGTCATTATGAGCTTGTTTTGGAATAGGACATTAAATAAGTAAAAATGACACTTCACAGAGGGTTTGCTGTCTTTTTTATCCTTTCGAGTCAGAAAATAATGGGGAACATTTCTGCTATATCAACAGAAGTCTCACACTGGAAATTTCCTTTTGATCCGAGTGAATGGAGAGAGCTGCCTGAAACTATTAATATATTTTCTTTCCAATAGCACACGTTTTCAAGTTCAGTTGCTATTTTAACTACATTTTGAAGCTTCTTTACCCTGTGAGAAAGCAGTGTCGCTCTCCTGTGCGAAGCCCATTGAGCCATCTGAGAGCCAGAGGGACCGTTTGGAGAGCAGGATCATCTGAGTGTTCAGACTGAACTCCGCAGCCACGGGGTCACTAACCTGCAACAACAAAACACATAAAAGCTAGTTAGCAATTATTTTGATCCCTTTCTGCACACTTCACAAAATGGAGCAGTGGAGAACACAGACAGCCTCGCCCACACTCTAACACTTCATCCACCTGCCTTTAACTTTGATTATGGTGTGTATTCAACAATGCATTGTGTTTATGAGATTATATAATGTCACAAAAGGTACTTCCATCCATAGCTGCATTCATTTTTAGCCAAGTTTCTGTATTAATGATGGGAAGGTCAGACAGTTGTTAACTCCACCTTATAACCTCATAATCATAATTACACACAACTATATGTTTGCACACTTTTGTATATTTCTTTAATTATCATATTGATAACATTTTGTCCAGCACATATTGTACAAATTGCTATTATAATTTTGTGTCTTAATAGAGTGTTTTAATATATATATATATATATATATATACATATAAAAATAAACACACACACACACACACACACTGCCTGGCCAAAAAAAAAAGGTCAAACACTCAATATTTTTTTGGACCCCCTTTAGCTTTGATTACGGCATGCATTCACTGTGGCATTGTTTCGATAAGCTTCTGCAACGTCACAAGATTTATTTCCATCCAGTGTTGCGTTAATTCTTCACGAAGATCTTGTATTGATGATGGTAAAGTCAGACAGCTGTGTAAAGTCTTCCCTAGCACATCACAAAGATTCTCGGTGGGATTCAGGTCTGGACTCTGTGGTGGCCAATCCATGTGTGAAAATGATGTTTCATGCTCCCTGAACCACTCTTTCACACTTTGAGCCTGATGAATTATGGCATTGTCTTCTTGGAATATGTTGGAAAAAATCCACTGATGTTCAATCCTGGTCATTCAGTATGCTCCGGTAGTTGGCGGACCTCATTTTACATGTAACGTTGCTAAACCTAGACCTGACCAACTGAAGCCGCCCCAGATCATAAGACTGTCCAAACAGGTTTGGACTCATCAGACCACATGACCTTTTTCCATTGAAACACAGTCTAATCTTACGCTCTTTATGGTTAGTCTTTCATTAAGTCTACAGAGTTGTTTATCCTCAATCCTTTAAGCTGTCTTTGCATTGAGCATGTGGAAACACTCTTACTCTCACTATTAAACATAGCTGCAAGTTATAGTGCTTTATACAATTTGATTTTACCAAATGTCAGTTGTCAATTTTTTTTCTGACTACTTTTTTTCCACTATCCCACCAAGTTTTAGCAGTGGCTAGAGTAACTTGTCTACAAACCAGAAGGTTGGCGGTTCAATCCCTGACACCTGCACGAAACACTGAACCCCAACACTGCGAGTGATTCACCGTATGGAAAGGGTGGTGCACAGTGTAAAGCAAAAAGCTAGAAAGTGCAAATCCATTTAATAATGCTCTTTTGGACAGTTTTTATCCAAACTTAAGGAATCTCCTTCTTTGCTTGATGCAGACCTATAGATGGTATTCGCTTGACGTCACCACCCCACTCCCGGTCGCCATATGTAGGGTCAAACAGTACACACAAATACATTAAGTATTACCTCCTATATGGACCTTGACAGCCTACAAGGGCAATTACACACCTTTTATCCTTACAGCCTGATCCTCACCACCCCCCCTTCCTTCCCCAGGTACTTCAAGAGCCATATTACACAGTCACAGTTTGATTCTTAACAAAGCACACGTGCATACAAAGGCAAGCACAGTCAACCATGCAGTTGTTTGCCCCTAAACATGGTTGACACACTGACCGAGTGCCCCGGACATGTGAATACTATCTGTAGTTTGACCCTTCTGAAACACGGTTACATCTTTTCCACAACCATGGGATATGTCTTCCAACATGGTTGTTTAAGAAATGAGAAACTCCTCACTGCACCAGTAATGGTTTAAGAAACTGTTGCAGCTGAAACATATTATCACTGCAGTAATTATCACCATGGAAAGCTCCTACGTGTTTGTTTAGTTTAATTGAGGTGGGACCTTTTCCTGTGGCTGGGCTATGTATAAAACCAACACAGTAAAAGCTTCACGGGATACCTTCATAGATTATAGCAATCTATATACCATAATTAATCAGCATAATCCCCCATGATTTGCATTAAAACAATGTGGTTTAATTTTAATTAAGACTCAAAAGCCCCATATGTCGCTAGAATTGGATATTATTGTTATATTGTTATTATGTAAAAAAAAAAAAAAAAAGTCCCATGTTTTTGTTTTGTATTGATGAGTTGTGGTCACCTGCTGAAAGCGGATGTCTAAGTCAAAGGTTACTGGTTCTCTGGGATTGCAGACAGGAGGGATGGTGTACTCCAGGCTGGGAGGGGATGTACAGGGAATCAGCTTCACTGTGTATGTACCAGAGTAGTCACGCACCTGGAATCACATCAAAAAAGAATCACTTGGAAAAAAAAAAAAAAGAAAAAAAAAAAAACAATAATAACCAAACAATCAAAAGCCACTTCAACTGCTGTTTCTTACGGCAAAATCTGAGACAAACGTCCACTGCTGAATGGGCTGGTTGTATGTCGGCTCATTCCTCACTAGGGTGAGGTTAAAGGTCAAACCAGGATGATCCGGGCACATGACCATTGAGGTAAGTGGTGAGGCTGAGGGAAAAATATGTCAGTTAAATTTTATAGCCTAGTGCATCCAGCGTGCTTTCATATTATACTGAAAATAACACAAGTGACCCAAATACAATGCTTATGACATTTATCTAAAACTAAATGTACTTGAAAGCAAGAGTTGGAAAAAAAAGTCTGATATGCGAGGTCACAGGTAAAACCACAAAGTTAAATGCTAAGACAATCCCTCTCTACACTACACATATGACAATAAATAAAACTTGGTAAAATAGTGTGAAGTACAAATACAGTATTACAGTTCTATTGCGTACCTGGGTGTGCAAAGACAAACAGGCCTCTGAACCGAGCCTCGGTGCGGAAGTTGACTACAAGTCGCCCCTGATCATTTATACGCATGCTGGTTGGGTACAGGGCACCTGAAAACACAGTCAAACACAGCTATGATCAGACTAAATAATTAACTGGGATCAATAAGAAACATTTGAAATAATCCTTTTAATATTTTATTGAAATAAACTAATCATCAAGCCTTGCCTTGTAGTTCAGCCTCTGGTGGGCTACCAATACCATCCCTCCATAAGATGGCAGTGTCGTACACAAATGTCAGCCTCAGCTCTGACTGCAGGTCAAAGTGCTGCCATCCTCCTGCTCCCACAGGGGAGTGAAACACATAGGAAACATGGAGCGGGACTCGTAGGGTCACATAGGACTGGACGAGATTCAGCACCTGCAGGAAAAACAAACATGTAGCATCAGATTAAAAACAAATACATTTGTACCAGTTTCAGCTGTATTAGAGATGACAAGGCATGATTATGTAGGGAAAGTTTCAGACAATAATAATAATGTGCATGACAAGTTCTATAAACTTAGCATCACCATATTTGGCGCTTAACAGTGACTGTTTAAATCAAGACAATTATTACACTAGGATATGGCACAGTTTTTAGCAGTCATACATACATACACTCATAAATCAGTAAGTTCACATAAATTCAGTTTAAGATGAATTGGGATGAATTATGGATGTAAATATATTATGTAATATCATTATATTGAAACCACAGTCAAACCACAACAAATTAAGTGCAATATACTTGTCTGAACCATCAGGTTTCAGCTGAATGAACAATTATATATGTGTTCAACTCATGATGTTCCACAGTTTTCAAATGCCATCAGAGGCAACAAAAATACATAAATCTACATAGATGTACTGAAGTGCTTTAGGCTATACCTCCTTTAAAGAGCTGTCCTGAATGGGGAAAAGATCCCAGTGGTGAAAGTCCTCAGACAGAACACTTTCTGGTATCTGCACTTTCCTTTGACCTGTGTGAGGTACCTGCCTGCACTGGCTCTGTGTTCATGTGGAGACGTGCCTTCGCCTCTGGGTGCTGAGAGCTCAGGCAAATGATTTGCAGAATGGCCTTCTGACACAACCTGCTGGGCCATAATAGATTCCTGCGGTCCTGTTAAGCAGGGCACTAAGCCTCAGCCTGCACAGAGCTGTCTACACTCAACCCGCCTGCCCACTGCACCCGGGTCATAGGGCACCCACAAACAAAGGACGCGTCATTTTCTATAGATCCTGTCTATCCAATCCGGAAAATGAACCTCTGACGCCGTAGTCTATTTACATCTTTTGCTCTGTTCAACAGTAACCATAGCAACAAAATCTACATACAGAACAGCACAAAAGCTGGATGTATACGGTTTTCCACTTGATGGTAAAACAATAGTGTCCAGAGTAAATTAATGCCGTTTTTTTTCCCTCTGCATTTCATGGCAGTCTAAGTAATCAAAACTGGAAGCTCATACTGTGTTTGTTTGTTATTTTCCATCTGCAGGATTATACAAAATACAACTGGACCGTTGTTCATTAAACTTGAGACAGATGTGACATGAGCCAATCAGGAACCCCTTAAATTTTGGAGCATAAAAACAACAGATGCTGTTTTCTTCACTTTCTAACATTGTGTGGAGGATTTGATTGAATTACAGGGCTGTGGGTCATTGATGGAGGTATATACTTAACAGAGTGCACTTCTATGTTTGCTTTCCTGTCATGAAGACAATTTCCATGAAGTCTGACAAGTGCATTCTGATTCAATTTCAGTTTTTTTACCATAGCATGTAGCATATTCTATGGCTCTACAGTAGTATATAGCTTTCTATTGTTTTATTTAATTAAAATTTACATTTCTGATCAATGTGGGCACTTATCAGTAATGAAAAGACACACAATTTGTCTTGCATGGCATTAACTGATTTCTAGCCTCAAGGTATAACTACTGACTGAGGTAAAATAAAGTTTATATTGCTGCTATGCTTACTTGTCATAACATGTTAAATATACCTTGTAGCTAGAGGCAACAAAGTTTTCACCTGTTGAGAGAAGCTGTTTCCACCAGGGTGATGTTTATATCATTAAATAAGCTTATGGTCTTATGAGAAATACAGTATATAGCGCTAGTGCAGAATATTTATGTATGTGGTGGGCTTTAATTAATAATGCTTAGTGGAGGGAAAGTTTTCAACATGACATGCCCCGTACACTCCTCCAGACTTTCTTTATTATCACTCGGCCATAATTAAGTGCAAGGCAACTAACAGCAAGATGACTGCAAAATGGAAGACGAGCCAAGAAGACAGAGAGAGCATTAAGATCTCTACATGTAACATCTGCTCCTACAAAGAGCACAATATGTGCAGAGCAATAACAAAACAAAAACAGATACTGTATCTTTAGAAGATTGGTAGTTATTGACAAGACAAATAACTGGGAGTTGAGGGAAACAGGGTGCTGGGTTAGTCATTACTCAGGTTAACATGAGTCTGCAGACAGTAATAAATTACCCCTCCACAGGCTATTTTCTTAGCATTTCTGAAGTTATAACAAGTAGGGAGGTGAGGCTTTGTTGTGCCTGTAAATTATTAATTAGGAGTGAAGATCCAGGAGGATTTTACAATGAATGAAAATATGCAGATCTGTTACAGAACAGAATGGGCCGGTAACTGCTGAGTCCACATTCCTGTCCTCAAGCGGGACCACGTCTGTCTGGAATTGACAAAGGGGGGGGGGGGTCAGAGGTGAGAACAGGCTCAAAGGTGGGACTGCTTACCTGTCCGTCAGTAGAAATAGTCCCTCCACAGTCACTCAGCAGCTCAGACATGTCATAGTAACTGGTGAATTCCCACAAGCAAGCCTCTAAGTTGAGGTTTCTGTAGTATCGCAGTGTACTGGCCCCCCTGAGGGAAGCGCTGTATTGATACGGGGATGTTTCGCCGATCACTTCTGGATTTCTGGTCGCTTCTGTGAGAAAACCGTAGCGAGTCTTGACCTCGGTGTAGTCCAACAAATTGGAGCAGCGATGATTGCCTACGCGGGTGCCATCAGGGCTCAGCGTGAGCTCGAAGTTAGACAGGGGTCGAGTGGACACTACAGGCAACATACCTAAGTGAAAACAAACAGTTGTTAAACTAAAAGTGATTGATTCACAGTTGAAAAAAATAATGACAGATTGGGTTCTTAGTAAAAGAATGTGGTTGATAAGTGACTTGAAAACATTTTCTCAGGTCAGGATTTGCCATCTGTATTCAAACTGCAGGCAAAAGTAGGACAAAGCTGTTCTTTTTCTTTCATATACGTCTCAGATCTGTTTTGTTTCCTGACAGTCTGAACAGCACAAAATCACATGGAATCTGATCTGAACAGGCATTTTAGCAACACTCTACACTGACACACATTACGTGGACATATGTAATGGGACACATTGAATTCAAGTGTTTTACTGCTAACAGGGGGCTGGGCTACAAAATCAGTGACATCGTCAATTTATATTGTGATAAATCTCATTGCAATAAATGCTTTTATTTCATCTTTAGGGTTAATTATGATCATATTGTCTATAGTAACAAAATGATTCAGAGGTTGTTTTTACTTCATTTTATTCAAAGTTGAATTTTTTTCTACCAATAGATTTCTGAAACTTTGTCCTGTTCTGACCATAAATAGTCATTTAGTAATGGTCCGACTTCTTCAGCTCTGACTCTAGAAGGCAAATCAACATTAAGCTTAAAAAAAATATTGATTTGACATTTGTTAAAATAATCATAGAGAACAAATGACATGAATTTTTTTTTTATTATGATAATAATGACAATGATATGACAATCAACAGGAATGGGAAGTCCAGGTGTGATGTGTCCTAATATTTTTGTCATCTTATACATGTTATCAACTTATAAATGAAGCAAGAAATGCTTGTGTCATTACAGTAGCCTGCTGCATACAACACCTTGTTGTTTTGTGCAGCAGGCCAATTCAAGACTGTTTAATTCATACTGGAATCTGATATAGATCACATTTAAAATATAATATAAACAGTCAGATCTGATCAATAAATCTTGCAATGCAAAGGTATATTTACTACCTAGTGAAATAAAGATAAATCCAGTTCTTCTAATTACCATCAATGTGCGGCATGGTGACAGTCAGCTTGATGAGATTGGGGTGGTCTGTGTTTTCTGCTCCAGTGTACCGCAGCTTGGCGGAGAAGGGTTCGGCCCCCACTGCGCCGACAACACGGGACTGGCACATCCCTGCAACCGTGTCGAAAACAAACAAACATCAAACGCTTTGTGGTATTTTGTTCCCCAAAAATCCACCACAGAAAACTCTTTTATCTTTCAGTTTTGTGTCAGAGTAAGAACTACAGAGGCTGGGAGGAAGTCACAGCCGGCTGCTGCTTATCGTGTGCAGCCACTTCCATAAGAGAGTTGAAAGATTAGAAAGTAGAGGATAAGCTGCACTCACCCTCTTCCATGCTGATGGACACTATGGGGCTACTGAGCTCCAAACCTTCATCGCCATTAGAGTTCACAGCCCTGGCAGCACACTGGACCCTGGAACCAGCCTGAAAGTAAACTGAGTCTAGAGTGATGAGTTTAGAGGAGGTGAAAAAGGTATCGAAATCCGCCTCCCTCATTGGGCTTGTGACACCATCGGGGCCGGTGGGTGCACTGACGAGCCAACGGTAGCGGGTCAGTGTGTTGTTGATATTCTCGCTTATGCAGATAGAGCCCGTTTTGTCATAGTCTGGATATTTGGGGTTGCAGGCCTAGAAAAGGAAACAAAAATATGCTTTAGAGCAAGAGCCACCGCGACGTCGCAGCTGCAGCAGCAAAAGTCATTGTCAAGATAACTGATAATTGAACACAGTAGGAAGAACTGCTAAACACGACTTCATTAAGAGTATTTATCACTTTTAAAGTGCACTTAAGAGACAGAGAGCTTTGCTAAGTGAACCATTAGCAGATGAAATACAAAATAATTAAGTATTCATAAGTATTCATTACTGCCAACTGGGACATACAGTAACACAAATAACAGGGTATCCGGCAGCAGGGAGAAAGTCCTTGGTCTGGTCGATGTCATCATAATGCAGCAGAGACACCACTCTAGGCACAGAGGGGAAGGTGACATCTGCCATGCTGTTGGTCTCTTCAATATAGATTATAGCTTTGCTTATCTGTTGATTGACAAACAAAAGCAATTAAGAGACCATTAAAGTTGATCTATCTTCTACTACCTGGTAATGTGATCATTAGCCAGTGCCTTGATATTAAGCAATTCAGTTATATCTTAATTTGTCTTGATTTTTTTACCTTTGTCTCTGCTACCATATTCTCATCAGGCTTTAGGTGCACAGTGAAAGCCTCCCGCATTTCTCTGACACCATCATATAAAATCTCCACTTCCACATTGTGCTCTTTGTCACCTTCTTTGAACACAATTTCTACAGAAAAAGGAGAGATTTGACAGCTACCTCTTCAGCAATTTTCACGTCATTACTGCCCTGATAGAAGTGAATGGAAATATTTCTTACCCTGTGATATGGGATGGTAGTCTTCTCCAGAAGTAGCAGATCCATCTTTGGTGTGGACCCGAACAATAGAAACTTTAGACGTATCTCCAACACGTACCACTGGGATCTTCACCACAGACACTTTGCCACTTTCTTTAGGCTCATTCACACTGAATTTGGTTTCTCCAAACCTAATGATAGCCTCTGGAGAAAGCACAGCATTTAATTAAAATAATATCTGCAATTACACTAATTATTCTTATTTTTTAAATTTCTTGCAATAACAATGGAAAAATTGTTATTGCAAGACACCATAAAATTAATTTAAACCTACAACCATATCTGGACATCTGGAACATACCAATAAATGATTCTTACTCTCACATTCTTAAACTCAAATTAAAGGATTTGGTGGAAATTAAAACAGCACAAATATTATACAAAGCAAGAAATAAATTACTGCCAAGTAACAAAGAGAAATTATTCACAGATCGAGAGGGTGGCTATGACTATAGACAGAAACTCGCTAGACCAAATCTTAAAAAGATGTGCATTTCGTGTTGTGGAGGGGTTTTGTGGAATAGAATGACACTAAATATTAAACAGTGTGAAAACATCACAAAATTTAAGAGGATGTATAAAAACCTTATTTTCCAGAGATATAGTAACAATGAACAGGAGTACAACGATAATAGTTATTGATGGGATGTAATCATTTGTTCTCTTTTTTGTAATTTAATAACTGACCTATTCTTTGTTATGGACTGTATACATTAGGTGATTAGATTAAAACTGGGCTAGGACAGTATAAGCTCGGCTGCTTCTACTGCTTTTCGGACATAAAGTATTTATTAAGAGCCCCAATGAAATATCATTACGTCTAGGCGGGGTTCTGACTTAGAGGCGTTCAGTCATTATCCCACAGATGGTAGCTTCAAAATAGTTATACATTTGTGTGACATCTGTTTTCTTTTTTGGTTGATTTATTTCCATATATTGGAGTGTCCTGTTTAAATTGGTCATTTCTTTTCGTCTACTTATGATCGAAGTATTGTAACTTACATCATACTTATATTATACTCACTTACTATACTTACTTATATTACACATACATTATACATTTTACTTTGAAGTATAATGACTTCTATTAAGATAAGTCTATCTACATCTACATCTACATAAAGCCACAGCATTCTTACTGTCTCCATCATCTTTTATCTTTATGAGAGTTTCATTCTGCTTCCCGACAGATGCTCCAAAAGGTGATTCACTCCTGGGGTTTCCCAGCACAAGACGGAGCTCCTCTTCCTCCTCATGTTCAGTGTCATCAACTAGCTCGAGTATGCATGGCTTTTCTATCTCTCCTGAGAAAAAATGTCAGAGACGAAGTTAACGAGAGCAGAAAAGAACATTTTAGAAAACGTCACGTTAAAGGATATTTGGATTTGCTATATCACCTGGTAAAAAGGTGATGACGGAGGCGTCGGTGTTTGGCCTTTCATTAAAGTCCATCATGACCTGAGCCGTCCCCTGCCTGCTGTAACATCGAACTGTGGACTTGTAGCTAATATCCCCACTCCGGTACACAGTGGCTGAGATATGTCCCGAGTTCTCATTACCCACATAGACAGCCTCGCGGAACTGCACCTTTGGCACTGAGGCATAATTAAATCCATAAATCAATGTCAGAATAAGTAACATCACAAATACCTAGAGCAGAACGGTTTTAATAAATTCTGATTATAATCAATATTTTTACTCACAGTCTGAAACAGAGTCATTGATGAGCACAGTGGCTTTGCTCGGCTCGCCGAGAATCCCGTTCATGGGCATCCGGAGGACCAGCTCAAACCTCTCCGGACCCTCCAGCACCGGCTGGCCCAGGTCATCCAAGACGGTCACACGAACCCTCTGCATGTTGACCCCCGGTGCAAAATCCAGATTTCGGCTGATCCCCACATAATCCAGACCAGCTGCTCCACAACACAATATAGGTCAGGTTTTTTTAAGAACAGAGTACTTATGGAATATGGTAGATACAGCAGCGATGCATAACAGGACTTATTTTACCTTATCTTATTTCAACAGCAATTACTTCACAATTAATTTGTCAATGTTAGGCACTGAAAAAGATGAAAACTCTGTGCGCTAACAAAATGATGATTTCTATCTCACGGTCAATAGCCATGAACTGTTGGAATTTGCTGTGTGATTAAAGAGGAGCTGCACGGAGCTGAGTATTGGACTTGTAGGTTGTTCATTTGCCATTCTTTGAAGAGTCAGGGTACTGAAAATTCACCCTTTGCCCACAGGCTTTTCTCATGTACTTTTGACCCAAATATGTAACTGTGGCCTTGCATGCTGCATATGATTACAGGCTAGGCATTTTCACAGTTATAGTCATACAAAAGAAAAGGCAGAGATCATAAGAATGCACATAAGGAGGAGACAGCTGCCTGGGGGTAGGAGATAATAAAGGCTATAGGGAAGCCTTAAGGAGATATCAACCAGACTTAAGAGTCCAAAGTGCTTTCCAACACACAGAACAATCACTATGCATTCCCTAAGCATTGTCCTCACTCTAACCACTATTATCCTCAGAACACTGTGTATTTCCAAAACTTACAAGGCGAGGTCCAAGAAAAGAAATCCTGGCTCTCTCCTCCTAACCTAAAACAATGTTTACATTCCCCAGTTCACCTACACCACATATACAGCCTCGCCATCCCCTTGGACTCTTGAGCTCAGCAAAACAAAGACTGACAGGGTGACGACTAAAGTCTATTGTTTCCTGTGGTTTACATTTCTCTAAGCACTAAACTAGCTGGAGCTGTCACAGAAAGGCGCCTTGCAGGGATACATACCCTCAGCCGAGACAGGATCTGTCTTTCTGGAGTGCACTGTGACAGTTCCTGCTTTGGAAAGATCAGTTCCCGTCCTCCACACCTGCACTTCCACAAAGCCATCGCTCTCATCCACGTGGTAGTCTGTGTTCCCAAAGTAGAAGACAGGGGCTGGGAAGCATAACAGAGACAGAAATGAAGTCAGTAAAGAAAGGCGCATAGGAAGATTTAATCCATAATCATCTTTTAGCACTTTCACAACAGAATATTTGAATGTCTGATGTAATTACGGAGTTAAAGCTGTAATAGCTAGTGTACTCGGCAAGATTACCATTGATTACAGGAGAAATGGAGGGAATGTTTTAACTGAAACAACACCAGGTTGTCCACACTGTAATTAAGCCCTTATACAACACTTTCTAACTTCCTGGAATGATGTTTTGTGGGATCTGTACCTCTACTCTACATGTATTAAAAGACAAAAACAATGTAAGGACACAGCTGAGGGTTTCCTGTTTTTTTTTTCTCTGAATGAGAATAGTGAGCTGACTTTGATAGTGATGGGTCTAAAGAAGCAGACAGGAGGCTTGACAGGAGGTCTGGGGGATGCAGAGCTTGATGTGCCAGTCCGGGCCTGCCTGCCTGCAATTAGTGTTTCTATGAGCTGAGATTCCACTGCAGCCAAACTCACCCTCTGTTATTCTATTTAACCCGTTCGTAGCTGGGTTCCATTAAAACAATGTGTAACCTGTCAGGGTGTCTGTGAAACGGCTGCCTAAGGGCTTGGACCTCTGTGTATGTTCCCTTTGGGAGGAGCAGTCAGCTACTGTAAGCACTGGTACCAAAAAAAGATTATTTATGGACTTAGGCCATAAAGACCCACACAGCCACTGGCAACCGAAAATCTACTGATCTGAACTGTTTAATACCTGCTGATCCACTGAGCCTGTCAATACATGTACATAATTGGTGTAAAATGCAGTTATTCATCTTTCATGGTCATCAGATATGACCCATTTGGACGTTCAGAGGCTCCATAGTTACCATGGAAACACCTTAATCTTCTACAACATTGATTTACCAGTAAAACCCATGGAGTTGGATCAATGACAGTGGATGGAGACACTTGGTTGATGTTAATGATATATTTTCCTGAAAAGTCAGTTTTTCTTCAGTTTTCTCTGTTTCTCATATAATAACCCACAGTTTTAATCTGAGCTTTTATGAACATCTACATAATCAGTAAATCAAATATGGGAAAATACACGATTTTCAATTAAAAAAAATGCAAAATACACAGAATAATATTGTGATAAATCACTAATGAAAGGTTAAATCGAGGGGAAAAATTCATTTGGGAACTGCCACAAAAATAGCACTGGGTCTTTATGGGTTAAACTACAGAGAGTAAAGGCTGGTCTCTGCAGTCATCAACTTTAAGAACTACCATCACAAAGAGATAATTTGTGAACTTAAACCACAGGGAATCTTGCCCAGCCAAAAGCTGAAACCAATCCAAAGAGGCAATTGTTGGCCATGAAATATATACATTATCATTATTGATTAAACATTCTTATGACTAAAGGGAACGAGCTGCTGCTGAGCTGTAAAAAGCCTTGTACTTCTGAGACCAACTTTGACCAAATAATGAATAAATTAAATGAATGGCAATGGCCATGGGCAGAGTTGTAGTTTCCATGACAATGCAACTTAAGCACCTACAAAGCGGTACTCAGCTCTTTCTCATCACACAAGGCAAAGCAGAGAGCGGGGATGTGCAACTGAGTGATAAATGCAAGGGACAAGAACAAATCCATACCTTAGTGACTGTGTGAAGATTATGTTATCTAATGAAAGCAAAACACAAAAACCGGAAAATATAAGATTATCCATGTAACTGCGTGTCAACAGAGCTGCCAGGCACAATTACTGCTCAGAAAAAAAAAGTGTTATTATTTGACACCATATCATTATTCTCCTGTTATCTGGGCTTCAGACGATATTGCAGATATATTCTACCTTGGCAGTAACATCCCTATATTAGCAAGATAAGACAAGTTCTAAAGGGAAATAGTCTTTGTGGTTCTCAGAGGAGTCATCAGTGTGGTTAAAATACTATTACCCCTAAATGCAAGCATAGGACAAAAACTCTTACGCTTTTAATCTGTCCTGAGAGCACAGCCAGGACAATGAGTGCCGCATGAAGAGGCTTCCACCTGCCAGGATTTCTCCCAAAAGACAAACCAAACAAAGATGGCTTTGGCTGCCTGCACCGGGTCTCCAACAGGAGCGGTAATCAGATCTACTAGCCTGAGGTTGGCAGCCAGGGACCCTGGCCCTGTTGTACTAGTGTGGTAATCAGATAAGGTTTGTGCAGCAGACAAGCAGTGAGCTTCAAAGCGCTACGGGCCATTAACTGAAAGGTAAACCACCAGATAGTAAGCTCCATCAAACCAGCCAGCAGAAGCCTCTAACACCACACAGGACATCCAAGATTTAGATGGAAAAGATCCAGATGTAGAGCCACTTATTATGTAAAACGATATGAGCTGTAAAAAATTTCATACATCCGCAAAACAAAAGATTCACTGAGGTATTGGATGAGGGTCATAATTACTATTGTCGTCATAACAACATACATATACTGTTAAAAATAAACACAAATCCTTATATTATAGAACCCTATGTACAATTATTATGTTAGTCACTTAATAATGCAATATGGAGGAATATCAAAACCAGAAAATGATATATCTCCACAGTTGCATATGTGTGAACAAGAAAAGACACTGACATCCCTAAGGGGACTGTTACACTCCCACTGACTGCTTGATTTCACTTGAACTTTGCATGACATTCCCACAGCGCTAAGTGGCTTCTATAATGGTGAGATTCAATTGAGCCCTGGCAAAACGCTCCTCTGCCCACTTTGTGTTCAAAAAAATCTATCCCCAGCAGTAAAAGAATACAAAAGCAAAAGCTGTACATTCAATCTGCAACCTTCATAAACCGAGACCACAAGGACCGACGGATTTGTTTGACTTTACAAAGCAGAATCTGGAAAGAGCGAGTGGCTTGAGCTGATTCAAGTCAACATCTCTCCGCTTAAGCGCTTTGAACATCTGTTTATATCAGAATGAATGGAAATCCAGGTGATAGGTAATGACAGGGTTTGTGGGGGCCCCGTTAATTCATCCCCCCGTCCAGGATATAGTGCACACGCACGGGATCCGCCCATCTTTAAAACAGCTCATAATCATACCTTCAAACTAGAGCGAAATTTACAGGCAACTGACACCAGACTATAAATACATGAGTCGAGTCCTGCTGTACAAGCATTCTCATGTCTTACGGCTTCAACCACCAAAACATTTTCCCGGATGCAGAGTCAATATCAAACAGCAATTACCTCTGCAAGAAAGGGCATGTTTCACACAATCCATTGCAGACAAAGACCAGAATGGAAACAGAACGGATGAGGACGTTTATGTGCAAGGGTCTGCTATCGACAAAATCTGGAGGTATTTTGAGGACAGTTGTCCATAAGCTACTGGAGCATTCAGGACATATTACAAACTTTACAGTTGTACAGTACATGCTAACTTCTATTTATACAAAGCAAAAGGTAGTCATAATTTGTGTCCCCTGTAGACAGACTGTCACAAAAAAAAAGGATTTTCAAGGGCAACAGCTCTGCAGTAAGTAACTGTGTGGTGAGGAAGGGACAGAAAAATAACAGGCAATGTTTTTGGACTGAGTGCTAAGATTTCTCTCTATTAGCAAAAAACAAAAAAACAAAAACAAGTGACCAAATATAACCTTGTGCAAACATCCACAAACAGCTTCCCACTAATTACCACAGTCCCTTTTATGTTTTTAAGGGCCTTGTCAATTTGTACCTCTGCTTGTTATTTACTATTTTCTTCAAAGTTGCCTTCTATTGTCATTTGGATTTGGTTTGCCAGGCGTCTGTTGCCCTTCATTGTTTTCTTAGATAGATTTTTGGGATCTGTTTATCTTCGAACACACGCTTGTTTTTTGTTTTTTTTAACTCTTTTATGTTTTTTACTATTTTTTTTTTGTCCTATCCAGCTTGTCTGTTTCTTCACACATTCATTTTCACCGATGCTCGCCCCTCTCCCTGGGCACTGAGTATTGACTTACTGTGTTAAAATATTTGCTGGCCCTGACTCAAACTGTCCATCACTAATCCACCCACTGCTGAACAGAGAATTTTAACAGAAAAAGTAGCCGGGATCAAAAGTGCGGCGAGCAGACTCTCGACACAACAGCTGGGAAGTGAACCTCAGTGCGCTGGATTGGACTGGAAAAAGAGCAACAGCCTCAAACTTCTACTAAAAGTTAAACTAAACCTGAATTCTGATTCTATACACTACAGAGTGGAAATTAACTCATCTGAGAAGTCTGTTTCCAAAATGAACCTCATTCAGATCTAATATAAAAACTGAAAACTGCAGAGACCACCCAGTGGAATTTTGGTTGAACAGCTTGTCTAGTTTCACTTGCCAACAAGGCTCTGAAATATCTGTTCTTATGCCATGCAAAAGTCTGCTGCGCTTCATTCCAAACAAGCTGATTTTAATTACTTCCTCTCTGCTGGTGAAGGTGTGCTAATGAGAGAAATAAATGTCTTTTTGCCTTCTTTTCTTAGGTAACAGCCTCGAGAGTGGTTATTAGTGGCGTGTAGTTCAGCTCATTTAGGTCTAGAAGGTGTAAATATTCTTTCTTTAGACACAAACTGACAGATTAACATCAGATCCTTGGCAGACAATACCAACTCCACCTTTCTGCTTCATCTGTGTGGTTTCTTGCATGTGCTTGCGCCTAGGTGGCCGAGACTTTGTGTTTGCACAGAGCAGGAAATGCACACACCGGTGCCCTGTGGCTTCTAATTTCATCATATTGCACTACTCTGGTTTGCTGGCTTGGAAAGGAGATATTTTGCTGACATGCATTTTTGCTGATACCAGTAGTGTGTAATTCTGAGAACAATCTGATCCCACAACCCGGCGTATCTGATGAAAGCCCTCCTGGGGAGCCCCGGCACAGACCTCTCACAGGCCGGGACAGGTGCTCGGCCAGGCACAGGCTCCCACTCCCACCCACCAGACAGCTACACCTACAAGACGGATGATCAAGATAGATATAATGCTCCCATTTGCCTCCTCTTCATATGCTGCGTACTAGAGTGGAATTAGATGAGGAATGGGGTTGTTACGGGTGATGACGACGAATAACTACACTGTGTTACGTGCAATAAAAAATATGAATAACAGTAGTTTGTAAATCATATGAGGTCATTTTTCAGCTTCTTAAAATCAAAAGTAAAACTAAAAAACTATATACACTGTTGCGCATAAAGTGTTTTCAGACACATTCCTCACAGACACATTTTTTCTTTTTTCTTTTTTCAGATCAGATTCTATGCAGCACTGAGTAAGAAATGCAGTTTAGTATAGCAAGTGCAATAGCGGCAAATGCAGGAAGTACAGAATATACAGTATTAACAATGTCAACACTATGTACAGTGGGTGTAATATATTTGTATTATCACACAGATCAGTAATCACCTTTGACCAGGTGCAATGATTACAGTTACACATATGAATAAATCAAATTGTCACAATCATTTCATGAGAAGAAAATGTTTTATTCAAACATTATGGGCAACAGAGTAAAAATGTGGCTGCATGGGGGTACAGTGTTTAGCGCTGTTACCCCACAGCTTCCTGTTTGGAGTTTTTATTCTTAAAAAACTAAACTAAAGTAAAGTTCACTTTTGCCCTATAGGGAAACTCAACTTCTGCATTTAATCCAACCAAATACACACCAGCAGGAGCAGGCTGCAGAAGGGTACTGACAGGAGAATCAACCTAGCATAGGTGCTTTTTATGGAAACCTGGATAACCTAGAATCCTGCACAACACAGGGAGAACATTCAAACTACACACAGAAAAGGATTGAAGTCCCCATGATATTATATTTCATCAGACATTAGCATCAGATCTCCAGTCTAAACATATTAACACCTTAACAGGTTAAGTAGAGACTTTAAATTTCCCACATATATAGACAAATGTGAAAATGAATTGTTGTTTGTCTCTATATGTCAGTCCTGCAATCAGAGGATTAAGTTATTAGTGAGAATGAATTAATAAAAGCTAAAGAATATAAAAAATCAAAGGAAAAGCAGTTATGCTCTCATCACATTAAAACTAAAGTGAAATCAAAAAACCAAACTCTAAGACTCAAAAAATAAAAACCAATCAAAAATGAAGATCCTTAATAAGTCTGGTAAAAAAAACAGGGATTATAGACTTAACTTTAATACATGGGAGAAATCAGGATGAGCCTCCTGCTGCCTTTCAACTCTTCCAGGTAGAAGTCTGGTCTTCTGCCTGCCTCAGAGCTATTTACCATTTACTTCACCATCACTGCACAACACATTTCATTATCACCTCTTTACACCATCTTATTTCTCCTCACTCTTCACGTTCCATTTATTTAGTGAACGCCAACAACCTAAACACCTCCTGGACCTCATCCAAATCATACTTCGGAGGTGATGCTGAGCCAAATTTACACATATTGAGTGTGTATGTACGTGGCTGTGTGTGTGTGTGTGTGTGTGTGTGTGTGTGTGTGTGGTTTGTTGTCATGCACACAATCTGATGCCAGGCGCTATGATTATAATAGGGAACCAAGTTGTCGGACAATAGCCCTGGGCACTGTTTCTCCCCATGTCACACTGAAAGTCGGCAACAGTAAAAATCAGAATTTGAGAATAACAATAAGACGCGCACAAAGGATGTTCCCACAAAAGGAAGCCGCTCTGTTCCAGCCCCTACAACTATGGTGATAGATGCACCCTTGTGAGTTTTGGGGCTTTGTGACGACTGATAAGAAGATTCTGATTGTGTCTCCACAACCCTAATGAAGCCAGAACCAAAGAAGGCATTATTACTGCTAAGATAATGTGGAAATAAACCTGCTGCTGCTGCTGCTGCTGCTGCTGGTTTTCAGTTTATTAATGCCATAACGCACTGAGCTTTCCATTTCCCTGCCTCTGCATCATAATGCACAGAGGACCTCTGATGCAGACAAGGAAATGTCAGATATGTTCAAATCAGTACAGCAAAAACATTTCTTACTTTATTTTATGGTGAATGTACTTTTCAGCCAACAAAAAAAAAAAAAAATGGATTACTCAGGCAAGTTGGTGTTGTTGTTGTTTATAAAATTTTGAGATAAGACAGCATTCTGCCTGATTTTCTATGGAGCAGAGGCAATCATAAAATTGACTTTCCCTTTTCTCGACACAGTTCTATGAATAAACAGTAATGCATAAACATGAACATGCTTCTTCTCAGCAACAAGCTGGTTCCCTACTCCATTTGGAATAAGCATGAATATGTACTTCTGCCTAAATTATTTGCCCTTTATGTAAATGATTTGGTCCGAGAAATTAAACAGACCTTCCTCTGTATTTTAATCGATTATATGAGCATTTTGCTGTCCACAGATGATATTGTGTTACTTGCAGCGAAAGATATTAACTCCCAAAATTGCTGACTTTATGGAGCTGCAAATGGAGATTGACTATTATAACACAGATTGTACATTTTAGGAAGTATATGGATGTTGCAGAGGGAATTAAATTATTGGCAGAAGATGGAAGGAGAATGGGATGTGTGATGAATTAAGTGAAACTCTAACCTGACCTTAGAATCTTCAACCTTCACAAAACTTTAAAATTCATTGGTAAGGTTCAATTTCATTTTATGCTGCAGGAGTTTCGAGGTTGCCCATGACAATAATGCTGTACAGAATCAAACTATGAGATGGCTTCTTGGGGTGCATAAATTTACTGCTAAGCAAGCTGTTGAAGGTGAGGTGGGACGGGAGCCATGTCATGTAAAACAAAGAGGTGAAATGATGAGATTGCTGAAAGGCTTTGTTCAGTTGCCAGTGCAAATACTGACCAAAACGATCTTTAACTGGGACTGTGCCCATAATTATGCCTGGATTTGAGAGGCTGCTACAGGATTTTAACGCTATTTTCACTAATATTTTACAGTGAAATACAAATACTGTAAAGACAAAATTTGTTAAAGCTCCATAAAGAAGAGATTATAATTAAAAATACATTAAAATTAAAGAACCATATATACTGTACAATTGAATCTAAAGAGAAAACAGCGGTAATCAGATATGAAGAGATCCCTGCAATGATTGTGTATCCTTTCTTAAATTGACTTTATATCTTGTTGGTCTTTACAGTGATTTAAGGAATGATTTGGTTGAAAATTTTACAATTCAAAACTTTTGCTTTTCTGATACTAACACGTTTATTGGGATTTTTAATGTGGAATCTTTTATTTTGGCAGGAAAATGCTTAGAAAATGAGACAGAGGACACTGCATCCAACATATCACGATATGCAATATGGATAAAAATATGGAGACGTACGCACACGCCTCAAGCTTGAAATATTTTATGGTAAACATGTTCATGTCAGTCGTAAATAATTAAACATCAAAACAATATATCTTTTAAGTTTAAAGGCTGATTTTTCTTTCTGAGTGAGAGTTGAAGAAACCAGATACAGTAGTTAGTTGTGGTTTATGATGATTATTTATGATTAGAACATGACGTATATTTCAGCAATGTAGTGGCTGGATATTTAAAACAATTATAACAATACATATTTTTTAAAAAAGAGTAAAATTAGGACAAATTAAGACAAATCGTGAAGCATTTTGTAAGTGTAGAAGCATAGATAATATAAACAAAATTAACCCTCCAGATGAAAGAAACATTTTTATTCAAATTATATATATCACAATCTAAACTTATTTTACAACATTTGTCATTATTATTTTGTATCCCAGCCCCCATTAGCATTGAAACGCCTGCATTCACTGTGTCATAATACTTTTGTCCACAGGTATATTTAACAGATCACCTGACAGATCTGAAAATATTGCCTTTTTTTGGCTCCAAAATATGATTTAATTTCATAATGTTCATGAAACATGCAGATGTTTGCATGAACACAACAAATATCAGATGAAGTGAATCCAGTCCTACTGTTTTTATCTACTTTTACCTTTAATATTTACTTAATGAGCAGGAAAGGCCTTGTACATTCAACAGAATCACACCGCTGTGTCCTAACGATCATCATTATACCTGACAATGGTCACACAAGGAATTAGGATTCTTCTGTGAAGGAACATGATTGTGTGACATTGACAGTGAAATAGACCTAGCATGTTTTTGTATGGAAAATGACCTAAATCTCTTATGGTGGCTCTATTCTGTGGTTTATAGAGCATAAAATATGACTTTGTAGATATTACATTCATTTTATGGGTACTTTAACATCCAATTAAAAATCTGATAAAACCACTGAGATATGCTAAGTGTTCTAATAATTTTGGTGAGCACTGTTTGTGAATTAAGTGTTATGAAATGGTTTTATTTGGAATTTGTGCTTTGGAATCAATAATGTCTGAAATAAGTGAATACAATGAAGATTATACAATCATGCACAGGTTTTTATCAGTTCATAAAGACCGTGACCCTATCTGGAAGCATAAATGGAGTAGTAGCAAAACACTGGGCGAAGCAGGTGAAAAGACATCCTATTAAAAACATCCATGTTTCAGCCGTTGTCGAGGCAGTCTAGAGTCAATACCCAGTAGCAGCGGAGGTCAAAAGCCTCTGTGCTTATTCTCAGGTTACACCGGACACTGCTGGAGTGAGAAAACATTCAAGCCACGTAAACCTCTTCCTTCCCCTAGCAAGTCAAACAAATCCACTTTAAGTGTATCTACTTCAGGTCTCACAGCAATAGAAGGAGAATATCATTAGTTCCGCAGTCTGCAAAAGCCTTGAACACATGACCTCTTAACCACATCTTCACAGACAGATGATGCGTGTCTTTAGCAATTATTTTAGCCAAGAATAATAAAAAAAAAAAAACAATTTCACATCTTAAATTATTTCATTCCAGGAGATCTGAAACACTGAATATATTCATGTAACTAAGGCATGAAAGGTTGTCATTATTTCTGCAGTTATTTCAGCAAAAGTGCAAAAAGCAGGTCAAGTATCACAAAAGCGCTACATCCGTTGTTTCAGAATGGGCTGTCAGTAGCTATTAAGAAAAACACAATAAAACACAGACTAGGAATACAAAGACAGAATGCAGTATCTGCTTCCCAGCTGCAGGTGACAATGTCTTTAAATGCCTGAGATACACGCAGCAAAGTTGCGCGCAACTTTTTCTTGCACAGTATTTTAAAAGAATTCAACATGAAGTCGATGACAATCTCACTATTCAATGCTGTGAAATGGAGCAAGCCTTAGAACAGAGAGCCGTTTCAGCAATTAGAACAGTTGAGATCCTCTATGAACTTCACTTACAAGCAAAAATTACTCTTCTCCCAATGGTCATAATTTTCTACTACTTATACCGAGTAATTAGATAACAGAATGCTGAGTTGAATGTTGCATCATTACCCCAATTATGTAGCTTCAAATCAGTTTTGATTCAAGGAAAAAGGGACTGCCTGCTCGCAATCAGAGTCTTACTTCACAGCAGTGCTTCCGGAGATTGTTAGAGCGATAGGGAACTGAGGAATGGCTGTCAGGTGTGGGGGAACAAAGAGGCGTCAGGAAGATATGGGAGACTATCTGTCCTCCAGTCTAAGCCTGCAGATATGAGATAAAGGCTTCGCCTACAGTAAAGGAGGTGTGCAGACTCAAATGCTTTCTCTCCGAGACACTGGCAGACAAGCACAAACACACAGGAAAAAAAAAAATCTAACACTCCTTTCACATGCACACTAGCAGGTTCGCTATGTGTCTTCTCACCTTCTTACCTCTGAGAATGTGTAACACTAGACCACTTCATCCAGAAGAACAACACGGTAGCATTATAATCACATCTATATTAAGTGCTGCATTCATTAACAGCTGTAACCATGCCAGATAAAAGCATCTCTATCCACAAAACAAACTGACATTGACCTTTCTTCAGATAGAAATCACGAGTGAAAACAACATATAAACTTGGAGGTGGAAAGTAACTATGTAGATTTATTCGTGTACTGTGTGTCAGAACAATTTTTCTACTTACATGGAGTATTTCCATTTTATGCTGCTTTATACTTCTACATCACTACATTTCAGAAGGAAATATAGGTTCACACTATTTCTGTCAGTATTCACTAGATAGACAGTGGAACACACACACTGAAATTGCACTGTATGCATGTAAGTTTACACCAGGGGTTTCCAGCCTCTGTCTTCTGATGTCTTAAAAATGTCTCTCTCTTATGTGTCTATGAAATGTAGTAGTGATTTTTTCCTCTAAATTTCATTTCAGTAAATGTTCACCCATGTATCTCACCAGAACTCCAAGATGATGAGCACAAAATCCAAGGAGTGCAAACGGATTTGTGTCTCAGAACCTCTCCCATTAATCATGCCTCAAATGTTACCGGATTTATTTTTAGTACCACCTTCTAACCTTTTGTTGCTCCTGTCTAAACTCTCATAAAATTTACAATGACATTATTATTATTGTTTTATTAAAACAGTGCATTTTCTCAGTTTACAACCAAGATTTGATATCTTTTTTTTATGTTCTATTGTGAATAAAATATGATATATGAGATTTCCAAATCATTGTGTTCTGTTTTTACATTACAGAACAGAACAGAACAGAACAGAATAGAATAGAATAGAATATCTTTATAGTGATGGAATTATAAAAACAAAACATAACAAAAGGAATAGAATAAAATAGAATAGAATAGAATGCCTTTATAGTGACTGAACTGCTAAAAAGTATAAATACAATAGAATAGAATAGAATACCTTTATTGTCACTAGAATGCTGGATTGTTAAAAACATCAAATTATATTTGGAGATTCAATTCAGTAAATGTGGAAATTTTGTTGACTGAAAAAAAGTTTAAAATGAAACAATTTTAAGTGTAGTGGAGTATTTTTACATCACTGCAGTGATAGTTTTTGTAAAGGATCTGAACATGTCTTTCAACGCTGTACTGAATACCACAAAGGGATTAAAATACAGCCCTTTTAAGCCCTTGACATTATACTGTGTTTCTTTTCACAATTGTGATCTGTGAAATGTCATCCTACCGTCATCCATATCAGGGACAATTGTGATTTTGGCTGTGGGAAACTCTGAGCCCAGACGGCCCCCCATGGGCATGCTGAGGGTGACATTGAAGCTTTCCTCGTCTTCATACAGAGAGTCATCAATGATCACAATGCGACAGGATTTCTCCACTTCTCCCTTGTCGAAGCGCAGGATGCTGTGATGGTCCTCAGGCCTGGAGATGTAATCAGAGTAGGACAGCACTGTGGTGGGGACTGTGCCTGTGGCTGAAACTGAATGACAGAAAACAGGATTACAGACAGAGCTGTAAATGATCCAAAACACCATGATACTGTATGTGTTTTCCCCCACATATAGTACAAAACAAAGAGAGGATTTTCTTTGTACATAATCAAAGACTATAAAGAGAAGCCATAGGTAGACGTTTTAACCCTTTAACAACTACAATCTCGCCGGTGCTGCATTTCGCACTTTACAGCATTGAAATCACTGTAACTCCTGAACCGTTTGTACTATCCACGAAATTCAAATGTTATCGGAAAGCTGAGATTCTGAGCTTTCTGACACTATACAACACTTTACGGCAGCAATGTGGGACTCTATTACAAGTAGAAAGAAACTGTTTCAGAGACTTCCACAAAAGCTAAAAAACATCTGGAAAGAACAAAATACATGAAGCCATAATATGGATACTGAATGTTCAGGACCAAAGAGCATGTTGAAGCAGATGTAAAATAGTTGAAAGTTTATTTTTGCAACCTCAGAAAGTTTCATTTACAGTTGTTTTGATAATAAATATGCTAAAAACTTCAAGTCCATTTTTTCTTTTTTATTAAAACACACTATTTTAAGCATTTATTATTTATAATAATGATATTGAAAGTTTAGTAATTCCTGAAAACAAAGGTGGAAAAAAAATGGCAAAAAAGACATTTTCTGACAAGAAAACATGAAAACATCTAGGCCGGCCTATTATAATGGCAGTCTTAAAAGGGTTAAACTCATTTTTTAGAAAATTTTGTTCGATTTTTACATCAAAACTTCAAAAGACCGGGCTTTTTCTCAAATCAGATTAAATAGGGAGGACACACTATCACTCTGAACTGTGTTAAAAGAAACATTTTCCTCCAACATCCATTAGTGCTCTATAATATTCTTCATATGTCCGATTCTACTATTGAAGCTTACAAGCCATTATACGGCAAATGAACTACTACCACTGGCTCAGTGTTGTAAAACATATCAGCATATGTGTTTCTTTTGTCTAATAAATTAATTTGCTGTCATCTTGCACCTACTTTTGATGTGCAAGCAGGAAAATATTTCAAAGACTAAGCAGAATTATCGGATTTCAATAAAGAGAGGAAGACGAGTCGTAAATGTTTATCTGTGGGAGAGGACGGCAGAGCAAATTCACACTAACATATTCACATCTCGCTGATCGTCATGGGAACCACCATATATATTCCTGAAAATAAATATAGTACACCCCTTTAACTTTATTTAACCCATATTTTTCGTGTTACCTTGCTGGGTGTAGCAGATAACCATAAGCTCCTGACTGACATCTCCACTCCTGCGCACAGGAATAAGCAGCTCCCCAATGTCCTCCTCAATGTTGTACACAGCAGAGGGAATGAAAACCGTTGATTCTGTACATAAAGAAAAACATAGACGAGTCAGTTCATTACCTGAATAGACTGGGTTAAACGTATTTGACTTTTAATGCATGGGAATTTCTTGTGCACAGTTGTTTTTCTGGCGTAACGGGTGAGAAATTGAATCCGAAGTGAAGTGAACCGTATGATTAGAGATAAAGAACCTAGAAAAGCCTCAGAACATCAAATCGTATGTGACAGTTTGCATCAAAGAGCCCTGATGTGCAGGCGGATGGGGTTTACACAGAGGCCAATGACAGCACTCATTACAGCTTTGGTGATGGCGCTTCAGTCATCTTTTATCAAAAACCACCATCTAGCATATATTCACATTCCAAATATTCTCTGTTTTAGTCTGTGCTGATACACAGCATAAGGGAAAGACAGCTCTGGCAGGAGATACAGGCTGATATGCAAAGTACTTTCTGTACAAATAGTATCGCTTGTGAAATCAAGAATCCTTCAGAGATCTTTTCCCAAAAACAGGGTTGGGATTTAAAATGGGCTGAAAACCTCTTATTACAGCAACATTTGGAAGAATCCTGTGATGTATGAATTAATTGTCCCTATTAACTGTAGGCACTAGGCATGATGGGTAATCACTTCATACACCTCTCTTCTCATCTTTGATCCATCCATCACTCTGAAACAGAATTTGTCTGGACTCATCAGACCTTTCTTCCACTGAAACACTGTCCAGTCTTTATGCTCTATCAAACCAATGGTTGTTTAAGAAATAAGAAGCAACTCACTGCATCACTTAGGGCTAAACAACGTGTTTCTGCACTCAATCACTGCTCTAATTATCCAGTGGAAATCCATGACATATTTGCTTATTTAAATCCAGGTGGGGATGTGTGTGTGTGTGTTTTTTTTTTTTTTGGGGGGGGGGGGGTTGGCTAGGCTGTATTTAAGAGGAGTTTTTTCCTGCTTGTGTGTTCAGCTCATATGCAGTGTGATCATGTGCTTTCTCTCTGAGGTTACAAAGTGTGACTTCTGTGATTATGTTGCTCCAAATCATCTGCATGATGCTAAAATGAAAACACAAGAAAGACCATCGCAGCCAAATAAAATGCAGAGGAGCAGCATCAGCTTAGACAGACATGTCCAGATAGAGCACACTCACTATAGAGCCAGTCAAAAGATATTTTCCTGATAGCCTTATTGTAATTATTTCAGTAATCACAATAACCTCCATTCACAATATGAAAACAGCCAGATTAAATGAATAGCAACATCATATTTCAATCACTTCTCTACATTATCTTGAAATCTGATTGTCTTTATGTCATTGCACTTCCTTCATCTCAAGCCACTACTTTTTATTGGTCTGTCATTATGAGTAATTTCTTTGTATACTTCAGCCTTTATAAGTAATTTATATTTACAAAGCCTAAAAGGCAAAATGAGTGTTCACTGCCAATAAACCACTCTTCTCATTCAGTATACTGTGCATAAATAAATTATTTTTAGACTATTCTACACTAGGCCTGTGAAATGAACAGAAAAAGACAAGTAATTTCGACAGCAGCAATGCAAGTCAGACATGTGCGTGTTTGTCTGTTCGCATCTGAATTGTCTGTTTCATGTGTCTGTTGGTTTGTAACTATGTGTTGCTGCTTCGCTAACACCTTGTCAGTGCTGGAAAAAGGCACTGGTATTATCTCCCTGGCTGTGACTGACTCTAATATGGATTAGGAAGCAATGAAGTGCATTTATTTGACACTGTTTTGACAGCGGAAGAGTCAGTAAGATACGTGAATGTTATGCAAATTCCTTTGGGTTTCAAGCTGAAAAAGTTTGGAAGCCCGTGCCTTAGAGATGATAAATTGTACAGATCTGCGTCACACATACTTAGTTTCGCTTAAGACGCTGGCTGTTAATTGCCTGCACAGACTGTCTAGCATAAACCACTGTGTTAATTCTGTTTGCGACCAGAAAACATTTTACACGCCAGTTTCACTATCAGCTCTCATCTCGGTGTCTCCCTTCTTTCATTCACTTTGTTTGACATTCCATAAGACAATAAGCTTGAAATGCTTGAGCCGTGAAAGCCACAAAGCTTTGTGTTCATCTCTGTGTGAATCGTGGTCGCCCACATTAACAAGGTGCCAGGAGGTCAACAGGACTTGACCTTTCCTTTCCCATGTTGAGGACCATCCAAACAATTGCCTGTTGGATAATGTAGCCTCTCTGCAGATCACTTGTTTCTAATACCCTGTTTTTTTCCAGCGTGAGGCACTTCGGTGCTGTTAAAAAAAGTATATTTTCACAGTTTCAAGGCGACCAAAACTAGACTATTCAATTCATCTGCCTACAGAGACAAAGAAATACATTTTTAAAAGTCTTCAGAATGTGTTGACCTTGTGAAACCATAACCATTGTGTCGCGATATGATAATTGGTATAGGACTGTAAACATTTGTTAAAGGAAATGCAATCAGGGACTAATGTTTTGTACAACTAAGTTCCAGAAATGTTAATTAGGTTAAACTATTGACAGCATATTTTTACCC
>JAPQRQ010000006.1:27145968-27163363 GCA_037367365.1 Apogon talboti | reverse complement strand
ATCAGGGACTAATGTTTTGTACAACTAAGTTCCAGAAATGTTAATTAGGTTAAACTATTGACAGCATATTTTTACCCTTAACCCAATGAAGCCCTCAGTGGCAAGAAGAAGCCTTATCCATATTTATATTCCTGTTCCCAATCTCAACTTTTCTACAGGCAAACTGTTTTCTAAACTAGTGCTCATCTGCTTTGTTCTAGTAGCTTTTCTCCCCTATTTACATTCTGATAATTTCAGAAGCAGGATAGGTCAGTGTGGTTATCTCCATGTCAAAATCGCCCTTTATCTAAACTTATGGGAGGAAAATACTGAGGGAAAATGTTTTAAATATTATGTATATTACGATGCTCTAATATATATACTGAAGGACTCTTGAACCTACAATAAACTATGCCAAGTTCTCTGCAAAGGAGTATTCACCTGTATTCTGTTAGAATGACTTGTTAAATCTAGTCGCCTTTTTTTTTTGGCTACCATTTTGTCTACCTTGCATTTGTGATTTTTCTTCACTGACAGAAAAGGGGCATGTGCTGCTGACAATCAAGTAGGCCATCTAGGTAAGGAGGATGCAACGGCAAAATGCATCTCAGCTTATTTAACTTACTTAACAAGTGTGCATAAGATTTATTTCAGGCAACAAGGTGCAGTGGTAAAACAACTCAGAACACAATAAAATGAAGTTTATGACAAATGTCTAAATTGCATTAGAGTTATGAGATTTAATAAGTAAAATCATTACTGACCATCATCAGGATCCAGGATTTCCACAGTGGCCACCTCTGGGAATTCAAGAGCCGCCATAACAGGTTCAGACAGTACAATCTGGAAGGTTTCCGACACCTCATACTCGCTGTCTGACAGGATGCGGACCTTCCAGGTGGCTGTGGTTTGGCCTGGATTAAACTGCACCTGTTTCTGTGATTTCCCGCGGAAGTCTTTGTCCTTTTGAGCAGTCCCATCCTTGGTGCCAATACCTAAGCAAAGACAGGAAATTGGGTTATTATGATACTCGGATAAACTGCGAAACCTGCCCAATGTGTCACCTTGATACTTCCGATGTTTAATACATTTGAATAAACAAGTATGTTTTGAGTCCATCTGCATTCTATGAATCTTAATATATGCAACAGGGAATGATTTGTAAGTAGCCTCACCAATAAAAATGACACCTAAACTATTTTTATCACCCAAATAAACACCCCAGTTGGTTTAACCCCTACATAGCTGCCAGCCTTCTTTGTGTAGTTTCCCACTCCAAGTGCCTTTGTAGAGGGATTTAATGGGGGGAAAAAAAAGCCAATTATCTCTCATGTCATTGTGGCCTCAATTGCAGTGGCTGGAGGCTGACTTGCATTGTCTGACCTTCAGTATGTGAACTGTTTGATGAGGTCTAGAGCCACTATAGCTGTGACACTGGCAGGATTCCTGTAGAGCAGGAGCAATGATGATGGTGAAATGTCACCCGGCCTCTTCGCTGTTTTTGCTAACTGGCAGCACAACAAGCAGCAGGGGTTCGGCAGTAAATAGAAAGAGCAAGTGTGCACAACCTGAATTAAAGTTTGCAGGCAGTCACAAATGCAGAAAATAAGAAATTACTGGATAAAATGACACAGCGCAGTGACAGAGACTTTTCAAAAATGCTGTTTGTTCATAACAGAGAGGGGAGAAAAAAGAAAAGAAAAAGTGGAATGTACCATCAGGAGTGCGTACAAGATCTTCAATACTCTACAGATCGAGAAATGCATGAGTTTGGGTTTTTTGAGAAAATTACCATTTTGTTCTTTGATGAAAATAAAAAAGCAGGCTTTGATATGCAAGTAGAGACAGAAGGAAATAGCCCCTGCACATATGTGCTGAGATAAAATGGTCAGGCTCAATGGAGCTTGAAAAATCAGCAGTCTTCAAAGAATAACTGGGTGAGGAGAAAGTATGATTTGCAGCTAACTTTATCTCCTGTACAATGCCTGAATTGGATGGGCCTGATCACAGCGCACACATGGAGGCTTCGCGGCAGGTGGGCTCGCTGTAGCCTCCAAACCACCACCTGCACCGTGCACGTTGACCAGTGAAGCAGCAGCCCACCGGTGGCCTCTTCTGATCAGTGTTCTCTCAGGCAGGGCTGGGAAGGAACTGATATCCACTGTTTTCATGAGGAGGCACTGGCCTTGGATCAGTGACTATTTCATCGCAGGACTCAGGCAGATGGGTGGATTTAGTTTTTAGGCTATTTGGTGCTTCCATTGTATGGTGCTCTGTCAAATTCTGCCAACGAGAAAGTAATAAATTTAGATTCTTTTACCAGAGTATTGGGGCAAGATACTGTAGTCTGTTTGCAGAGTGTTGCATAGATATTTGTTATTATGTTATGTACCGATATGATGAAATTAAGTACCAAAAATAATTCTCTCTTAGGTTTCCAGTTAAACCAGTTTATGCTTAGCCTATCATAAAGCTGTCCTTTCTGGGGTTTTATATGTAGAAACAGAGCAGAGGGATTGACAGGCACATTAGAAACAGACAATATTTCTGTGAAATTTCCAATCAGTTCTGCAAATACTTTGGTTGTCTGATAAGGGTGACAAAATAACAGAGCGATGTCCAATTAAATAATTCTTGCTTGAGGATATAAACCTGTATTTTCTGTAAAAAGTAATGAATAACAAGTATTTGGAAAGAAAAGCATCACTATGGTACTTCAAGGGTAATTTATTTGAACAGAATGGCACTCTCTTAGAAGCATTTAGAATTACACCATGCTTTGTGTGCTTTCCATCATCGTGTTAGAGAGTTAAACCATCCTCTTCCTCATTATTAGCCTTCATGTTGCTCCAATCATAAGTCAACTGCACAGCGAAAAACAAGGGTTTACACTTAAAAGCACATCAAAGTCATTTTGGACATTACATAAAAATAAATGCGCATTCTCTGGGGACTGAACACAGGGTGCATCCAAAGTTCAAGATACAGCTTCTTCCATTTATAATGCAACCATTAATAAAAGATTAGCAATGCACCAGAACGCTGAAACAAGGTACACTCATTTGATTGTTTGTCTTATACAAGATGCATTAGAGATCGTCATTCTCCGCCATTTTAATTTATTGATCATTTTCTTGCATCTAATCAGCTGAATATATGAAGTTATATGTGCCAGTTGAATACAGTGTTGTGTCCAAGGGTTTATACTTGTGAATGTGTCAGAGAATGACTCATTCCCTGACTTAGAGGAGATACTGCACTGTATGAGACACCTTAAAGGTCACCGACATTTGCATATCACCCCAGAGATGTTTCATTAGTCAGAGGTCCTGAGGCACACAAAGATGCAAAGGAGATAGTTAATGATCCTGCAGGATTTGACCTTTAACATGAAGCCATTTTTAAAACTTACATTTTTATAGACAGAAAAAAATGGCAGTGTTAAAAATGTCCTGCTCCGCCAGTTATTAGAATTCTTTCCAGTCATAAACACTTACAGGAGCTCGTTTCTTTAACAGTGATTATAGTTATTGTATGTGTAGTTTCCGGCCGTTAAATTGCCTCGACTAACATTTGGAATGGCACTTTTTCAGGTCCGCTAACTTCGAGTGACCTTTCTCATGTGCGTGTGGAGTCGCCGGGGAATTGTCTCGCACTATTGTGGGATTGGAACGTAAATACTTGCCTGTGGAAAGGGGTCAGAGGTCGTGATCTGCGTGAACCCGAAGAGTGTGTGGCCCAGATTAGTGCTGTGCCTTAGAAGTTACCAACGTGTGTGTCAGTTGTGTCTTTGATCTGTGTAGAGTAGGTGTGTGACAAGTGGAACGGACAAGAAAAATGGCTTGAGGAGACATTAA
Source organism: Apogon talboti (assembly GCA_037367365.1). Classification (NCBI taxonomy): domain Eukaryota; kingdom Metazoa; phylum Chordata; class Actinopteri; order Kurtiformes; family Apogonidae; genus Apogon; species Apogon talboti. The sequence goes on along the minus strand of JAPQRQ010000006.1, from coordinate 27,159,527 downwards.
GTAATAATTTTTAGTGGTTTTAATGGGTTCTTTACTTCACTGTTAATTAATCAGGATAAAAGAATCAGACACATTAAGTTAATTCAATTTTGGTGGTTAAGTGGATTAAGTTGATTAAGTTAAGTGTAAATTTCCTCTCCTGATCTGCTGCATATGTTACCTTTAGTGTATTTTAATTATCTTATTACACGTACTGTATTATATTTGTAATTATTATTATATTTTGAACAGTGGCTGTCTGGGCCAACAACACTATCTCTGCTGGCCTAAAGAATCAGAATCACTGACCTACATTTACACCCTACATTTTTATATTTGTTCCATGAAGATGTAATAAATTATTCCCAAGAGTCTACTCACTTTATTTTGTAGCTTTTCTCTTGGTTACTGCTTCCAATGGTGTATGTGTATGTTAGAGCATTTGTTCAATCATATTTCTGCCATCATGTGTTGCAGTGCAGGCCCCTGTAGCTTAAAATAAATGGCAATGAACCAGTTGTTTTAATCAGACAGATTTCATCACCCCTGCAGGTGAACGATAACGTCGGCATTTTCACGTCATTTGATTGGACGGTCAAAGAGCAGACTAATCTGTAGCCAAAATATATTAGTATTGCTTTAACGGCTGTTTTCACAACACACATACTAAAAAAATAAGCAGTAGTTTTGGTGAGTATAGTGTGTTTTATGAACATTTTGACCTTTTTGTCATGAGATAACTATTTGTGATGCAACACCCTATATTTATACTGTGTTTTTTGTATGATATTGATGGTATAGTATTGATTAACAGGGGGATTAAATAGAACACCACTGAAAGCCTAGGTATGAAATACACCAGCTACCACTGGTTTTAATTGATTATTTTGCTCTTATTAGGTATCATAGGTATTTTCTATCGCCTTTTTTTTCTTTTTACAAGTGATGTGATTCAATGGTAGGATGTGTCTGCTTACTAATGAAGGAGGTCTCCCCGAGGTAGCCCCGACGTTTCAGCACCACCTCCAAGAACTTCACCTCTTCATCCACCACATAGTATTCCTTTTCCAAAGAGATCCATGCCCAGTTCAGACGGAACTGCTGGTTCTTCAGTTGGTTGCCTCCTGCAAACAAATTCCATTAAAAACATTACATTAACCTAAAAGGTGCAGCACATTCTGTACAGAACAAGAAACAAAAAACAATTAATGGACTCATGATTCAAACATTGCCATAAACTACTTTCTTCTTGGGTGGCACAGCAATTTTCAGCACCCCTTATTAATGATTTCTTGGATAGCTTTAGGTCTCGACTTTGAGACCCACTCACAGTTGGGGGTAAAGGGAGTGCACAGCCCGTCTGAGAAAGAAAGACAGTCTGTGCTGTCTAATTGCTTCATTTCTAATTAAGATAAAAGGTGTCTATTTCCTGTCTGAACTAGTTTCTTTTTTTCGTCTTCTTTTGAAGTGTGATTCACAAGCTACAGCAGCCGCCCTGGAGGGCATCACCGCCACTATTTGACCAAGACTCAAAACAGAGCCAGTATGTGACGCTAAACACATTCAGATACACACCAAGGAAAAAAAAAAAAAAGGCCAAAATTGTACACATAGCGACTCGTACAGAAACTACACCTGTCCTTTGTGTTGTATTTTCAAGGTAATACGCCACCGCTTACTTAAAATCAGCATGTATGCACCACAAAGCAGAGAGAGAGAGAGAGAGAGAGAGAGAGAGAGAGAGAGAGAGAGAGAGAGAGAGAGGGTGTAAAAACACACTGAGACTGGTGAGCTCCAGATGAGTTACTAAACATCTGGCAGTTCTGACAGCGTTGGAATAAAAGTGAAACCGCCAGGAGAGAGCAGGGACATTGTTCAAAGGTTTCAGAGTGTTGCTGTGTAAAGCATGTGGCAGTGGGAGCCCCCCCACCCCCACCCCCACCCAGGTTGTTACGGTCAGTAAATCTGTCACGTCCACCCAAGCGCTCCATCGTCCACCCAAGCGCCCCATCGAGGAAGGAAATGGATTTCCTTCCTCGATGGGCACGCGGAGACCGACGCACATTCAACCTGGGGTGTTTTATTATGTGTGAGGGCGCATGCATTTACAGGTTTACATGACTGAGTGTGTGTGTACACGTGAAAAATTCTCTGCACCTGTTCACAGCTTTTTCCATTGGTCAACACATTTCTACACACAGAGTAAAATGGCTTCTACTGCTCCTGACAAAATGAAGCGATAAATAGGACAAACCCTGTGCGTTGAGTGCATTAATCCACAATGAACACATGGGCTACTTTGATATTTTATATCAATTACGGGATTTTAAGTGGGGTTTTAAGAAGAAGAATATGGTGTGAGACCCCTTTTTTTGCAGTACCAGTTACCCACACTAATTGGCTTTATTAAAAATGCTGGAAGGAGAATACAGAGGATAGATGCTGATGTTCCTTGAGCTTATAGATCCAGTTCAGACTGAACTTCAGACAGACTTAGTGATATCAACACTGAGCTGTAATTGGGACAAAAGGCTGCAGTGACTGTGAAGCCTGAGCAGAAATGATACAAGAAACTGCTCCATTTTCACTCTCTTGCAAAATTAACAAAATGTCTGAATCATTTACTTGTATACATTTAATAAAATACTCATCAACAGACATGTTTTTCTATTCTGTAAATAGACATTGTTGTTAGTCTCCAGAGGCACAGCTTCAACGCAACACATCAACACTAGTGAGTCTCTGACCTTATTAGAACTCAAAACACTGTTTCCTTCAAAATTTATGTTACATGAGAAGAACTAGCCTCAATATTAATTTTGTGAAAGTGAAACTTTAATAGTTTGTGAATCTTGCAAATCTATTAGAAATGCCTTTTTCATTAGACATTTCTATTTTGTTGGTGTATTATTTGTATTTTCGCATCAACTCACTGATCAGTTCCTCTATTATTCCAAATATACAGCTTGTACTACAGGACAAATGATATATACAGTGTATCACGTGTGCAGGCTTATTTGAAGGATCATGGCAACATTTACTACACTTAGAATATGTGTTTCTTTCTCTGAGAGAAAAGCACTGCAAAAAAGTTGCTTTGAAATAATACAATCACAAATAATTAGAGTTCATTCACACTATTTGGACAGATATTGATCCAACAACAACAACAATCCATCTTCAATCTAAGAACTAAATTAATATTTGTAATAGAAAAGACTTTTAGGCAAACCCCCACACACACAGAAAAATATAAGTATGGCTCATTATTTTATTATATCAAGTGGCAACACAGAATTCTTTGCCAACTTTAGTGAGTCAGTCATTTCTAAGGTGTGCCACGGTGGAGGTTTTTGCTTCATGTGTGTTCCCATCAGTCTTTTGGAGACAGATGACCTGTGTATGACAGAGCCTCCCTACTCAGTTTGGATTACAGCCAACAGCCTGGCACGTATGCCAGTGGTAAACACTTCATGTGTGATCTCTGAATTGTGAAGAAGCCCATCATCCAGGAGGTAATGGAAACAAAATAGGCCTTGGCTATTAATCTGAACTCACACTGGCGCCGACATTGGTATAGTCATAACACAGCTGATGCATTTGCTCTAAAAGCATAATTCCATAAAATGGAGAAACTAAATTATATGCATCATCTTATTATAATCAAACAGACAGGAACATTCCCAGACCGTTTATCGACAGGATTTGTCCCAAGTACCTCATGCATTTCAATTAAAACATCAAATAGTGAATGTGTGTTTTGCATAATTATTTACATTAAAATGAAGTAACAGCGTAGACATCAACCTAAACCTCAAAGAGGCAGCTTTTCCCTTTCAAAAGGAATCACATTAAACACCTGTTTGCCTTCAAGAGTGTTCGCTGTAAAGTGGGTCTATCAATTATTCATTTTTCATATCCAGCAAGGCCTGAGCAGAATATGTCCCAAAGCAGTTTTCAAACCTCTGAGAAATCATTTATGTTCACAGTTTTTTACCAATGACATCTTTCCATGACATGAGCAAATATTGAGTTTAGTAGGTCTTAAAGTTCTAGTAAAGCGGCAGTGTGGCCTTTGGGGAGCTGGGGAGTGGAGGTGCTATTTTCCAGCAGACCACTTCACTCCTCCAGATTTCTTTCTAATTAAGATAAGCAGGGGTTGGAGTAAGTCCACTTCAAAGAGGCCCCAAGGAAAACACCAGAGTTAATCTTTAACCAGCACTCAGAGCACTGAGACAGACTTTAGTGAGCAATATCTGTATCGCTAACCGTTGAGTCTGCGCTCTGCTGTGGAATCTAGTGCAGCAACATACGTACAGCGGATGCAATCGGGGCATACGCAGCACATAGCAGGATCACAACATGTTTTTTTTAATCAAAAATTACAAACAGATGGCAGATGCGCACAGTTAGTTAATTCAATCAATTCACTGAATAAAGGGTTTAATAAGATTTGGACATGCTTGAATGCTTTCATACAGTTTGTGTTAAAGTGGATTGATCATCTTGGTCGTTTACACCAGCAGCATAAACCTGTACACTGAGTTTTTATGTTGAGGATTTGGGTTGTTTTCTTCCACAAAAATCCAAATTCTTGCGGTTTGGTTTTCTAGTGGTTCGAAGTTCATTTTTGCACCTTTACATCAGCAGCACTGTATACATTAGCTTAGAAATTAGATAAACAACAAACAGCATGCAATACAAAATAGAGAAATGCCCCATGAGATGTAACTTCAGAAAAAATAAGAATGGCAGTTAATGGTGAGAGATAAATGTTTTGATCCAGTTAGAATTGTGGCACCATTTACATATGTCATTTTTGTTATTTTAATAGGTTATTTTATGAGCCAAGACAGTCACGGTTTGTGGTTAAGTCAGTAAATTAACATCTAGTTTTGTGTTTAACAGCTCAATGGACTGCATCTTTTGTTGCACATTCTGCACAACACCAAAACAGCCATTGGCTAAGCACATTTTCATTCTCTGAGATGGGTGAAAAAGTTTTAAGAGGGGTGAAAATCAATATGAATTTGGTCATGTCTTCAACAGCTCTGAAGAGTTCATGGAGAGATAAAGTTATGAAGACGTCAACTCTGCAGCTTCTTGACTTGTAAAATTATCTTTTACATTGACAAACATTACATGGAAAAATGGTGGAATAACTTGAACAAAAAAAAAAATTGTTATTCACTGCAGTACAATTTTTATTCTGAAATGAGGTCTGATGAGGCACACTATACATTAAAACACACAATTTTACAAAAGGATAGCATCTAAGCATCTGCAAATCTTCCATATCGAACCATCAAATGCCTGATAAATGACATATTTCTTAAAATATTTGTAAATAAAAAGCACCATGGCTAAAAGGCGACATATCTAATCAAAGTAAGTAAAAACTCACTTGACCAGAACCAGCTATGCACATGAAGACTTTACACATTAAACCTGAAAATGTTTATGTTAACTGCACTGTTAACCATAAGCTCTGCTCACTAACGTAGTGGATGTACGATGAGGGACAGAAGCCTTTTGAGAGAGGCCAAGAATGTGAGAGGCCGGGCTGTGCCAGCTTAGTGCCCCTGTCTATTCCCTGTATACATGTGTTAGACAGCCCTTATTTGGTCACCATCAAGTGCTGTGGGGCCGTGATGCCCTGTACCCCTCATCTGCTCATTCAGCCAGGCAGACAGGCAGGCGGCCCTTTGCCCACAATGACGAGCCTGGATAAATTAGGACAAGCCTATAATTCCTGCTCAACAGACACAATACATCCAAAAATACTGAAAGATCACACTGTATCCTGCACACAGAGATCTACAAAAACTATATAAATCTAATCTTGGAGTTTCAACAAACATTTCAGATAAACAGTTTTGCATTAAGTCAAACATGACATTTCAATTAACTGCATACAATAGACCACATTAGAAGACATAACCACAGATAACCACAGGAGATTGCAGTTAAAACAGACTGCGGTTGTCTGTAGTCATGTGGTTATGGGCACCCACCATGAAGTGCAACATCCCTGCTTTGATTCCAGGTCTGGGTGACCTTCGTTTTATGTCTTTCCCCCCTCTCTCTGCCCTTGTTTTCTGTCTCCCTTGTAATGTCATCTATCAAGCAAAAGCACAAAAATACCCACAAATTAAAAAAAAACTCTGGTAAAGGTGAAGCAGCCACTTACATTTTTTATTTATTTTTTTATTTTTTTATAAATAGGCGAGATTAGAGTGGGCAATACCAAGGTAAAATAAATTTACAGAATTAACCAAATAATAATCCAAATTCATATGGATGACTAGTGGAAAACTCTGCCTATATAGATTAAGTGTTAATTAGATGTTCGTTTTCTTAAGCTTATGTGTGTATATGTAACATTTAATTATGTGCATCAGAAATTGCTGAGCACGGAGTATTTTTTTTTTACTTTTTTTTTCCTGTACCTGCAGCAGAAGCCACATTTTTTATGACGCTGAATTTTATCACAATTTATTAGACCAAGCCTAGAAGTGACCTTCTACACTGCACTGAAAGAGCAGAAGTAGATGATTTATTAGAACAATTCCCTGATCTGGCTTCATTCACAATCAAAGGCTCTAAAAAAGTTAGTGAGTGAATAGAGATTATAAAACTAAACAACATCTATTATTTTGGACTTTCATGCTATTGTCTAAAAAGAAACAATGCAGTCTTTACGGCTTGTCATCTTTTACTATTGCTTTAACCATTGATACTAGTATTGCTTTGTTGTGGTAACATTTTTAATTTTATTCCTATTCCTGGACCAAAGCCAAATTGTTAATAAATTTAGATTAAACCACATACTAATACCATTCCTGAAGAAATTCTATAAAACATGTTTGTTTGTTTGAGCTAAGTTTAGATCATCCAAATTCCTTTCTTTCAACAAAGTTCCAGATCATACCAACATACTTTTCACCTCTCCAATTAAGGGAAAAGGGATATAATAATCCTTTTGAAGGAAAGAAAGCACATTGCAAGAGGAGAGAGAGGGAGAGAGTGTATGGTCTAATCACCCTAAGCCTCGTATCAGCAGTAACGAGTGAGGAGTTGGGCATGGCTTGAAAGATTTAGCACTGTTATGATTTCACAGGCCTTAAACCCTTTTCTTGTAGCATAGCCTTCAGGGAACTAGTCTGCCGTAAATGTGGCCGCTCTGCAGAGCTGTCGCCTGTTTGTCCACTCTGACACAGTGGTAATTCAGAGGTGACATTTGGGGGGAACCGAGAGAGACCAAAAGCACTTCTAGACAAAAGGTCTGGATCAAAGAGGCATGCAAAGCTTAAAGCTAGCAGGGTTATGGTCTCAGCAGGGAAAGTTCATAAAGATTAATGCCTGAACTATAAAAGTTTTAAAAAGTGTTGCAGAATTATTAGTGGGTAGTTATAAGGTAGGGTTGTACAATGTTTAACTTCAGCATTATCATTGTGCTATTAGTAAAATAATATCACAATAGTTGGCAATGTGAACAGGCAATGCTGCAAATTGTTTGCTATCATGGTTCTCATTTTCCTGCTAATCTACAAGAGAAGTTGGTCTGATATAACACAATTAGTCTGATTCTTGGATGCACAGAATTTGTTGCTAATAAGTTCATGAAGTTCATCACTTGATCAAACAACAAAGCACATGCAGTATTTTTCATTATTATTCTTTACAAAACACTCAAATCAATCCAGGAGCATTAATTATTTCAACATAGAGCTATACATGGGTATAGCCATGGGTGGCACAGAGGCATAGTGGTTAGCATCTCCACCTCAGACCAAAAAGTCGAACCAAATCTTTTCTGTGTTGAATTTACCTGTTGTCTCCATGCTGTACGGGTTTCCTCTATCTCCTCCAGTTTCCCCCGCCATTAAAAATAGGTACATATGGGTTAATTCTCCTGTCAGTGCCCCTGACCATAGTGTTAATGGGTCCTGACTGCCTTCAATGGCAGCTCACAGCTTCTAATGTGTGCAATTTAATGCTAAGCGCTAACTGCTAATGCTAATGCGAGGTACTATGTGTGTATTATGTAATACACAATGATAAAATGTAAAAACTGAATTTCCCTTTGGAGATAACAAAGCAAGTTAACCTTCAAACTTTTAACCTTTATCCAAGTCATTTGGGGCGAAGTTTTAATATTGCAATATATAATTTGCTACAACATTCCTATCATGTTCTTTTTGCTATGTATTAGAATAAAGGTTAACTCGCTTTATAATCCCTGTAGGGAAATTCAGTCCCTTTTTATATTTCATCTCATTTTCCCCATTCTAATACACACACAGTACCTAGCATTAGCATTAGAGCATAGCACTTGGCACATAGGAGCAGTGAGCTGCCGATGAAGGCACTCAGGGACCAACTCCAGATCTTCATTAGCATCGTGGTCGGGGGCCACAGGAGAATTAACCTATATGTACCTGTTTTTAATGGCAGGGGAAACCAGAGGACCTGGAGGAAACCTGTATTACATATAGAGAACAGGTAAACTCAGTATAGCAAGGCTCAATTAATTTGTAGCTCATATTTTCACCATCTTGGAATTAAAATTTAGTATTTATAATTCTGCTTCATTCATACTTAATACAGGTACAAACTTCAACTTCTGCCAGAGCATCATAATGGTGAGGGTTTCCTTAGACCAGGGGTGTCAAACTCATTTTAGTTCAGTGGCCACATTCAGCCCAATATGATCTGAAGTGGGCCGGACCAGTAAAATAATAGCAGTGAAAAAAGCAAAATTACATTATGACAATGTTTACATCTACAAAGCTTCCTTAAAGATGTTAAAGACATGACCAACCTGAAATTTCTTAAGAAGAAAATAAGTGCAATTTTAACAATATTATGCCTCAGTTTATCATGTACAGTAACTTACAGATCACAATGGATCTACTAAACACAAAACTTTTAGTAACAGGCAGAATGCTTTTTTGTCTAAGACATTTCAGGCTGTTCATATTTGTTCAGGTTAGTCACATTTTGTGTGAAAGGACAGTTTGTAAATGTCAACATTAATTTGGAATTTTACTTTTTACACTAAAACAAAGAAAAACTTGTAGCTGTCATTATTTATTTGTTATTATGATAGTATTTTACTGGTCTGATCCAGTTTAGATCATATTGGTCTGTATGGGGAACCTGAACTAAAAAGATTTTAACATCATTGATTGTGGGCCGGTTTTGGTCCACGGGCCGTATGTTTGACACCTGTGCCTAAGATCATTACCCCTCAGAAAAGGCCTATATTTTGAAAATGCGGCATACCTTACCAACATCCATACAAACCAAGATGAAGCACTTTACTTCTTAGCTAAATTGCATGCACAAAGAGGGTCTCCAGTGTTGTGTGTTTTGTCCTTCACAGTATGACTATAAGAAACATTGCGAGCGTCTGACAGCCAATGTTTGATTCCAAACTGCAGCATAAGGTTGCTGTGGTAACTGCTGTGTGACGATCTTCCTGGGTCACAAAGTAGGAGCCCCTCACGTGCGTTAAAAAGGAGTGAGGAATTCCCAGAGCTCTTATTTCAGACAGGGTTCCTTTATTTGTGACCCAGAAGAGAAATGTGTCACAGGAAACACTATACAGTGTGATTATCGGGAAAGGTCAGTCCTGTCCTGGGAGTCTGCTCCATGCTCCATTATCCCCACACACACAGAAACACATGACGTCACTTGTCACTAAACTATTAATCCCCCTCAACTAAAGTCTACAAAGGACGAAAAAACTCAAGCAGCCAGTGGCGAAGAAGATTAATGCTGTACCTATTGGATATTTGCAAGGCTCAATATTTTTCTGCATCTACAAATTACTGGCACAGGTACTGTACATGCAAAGATCCTGTAACTATAATCCTATTAGTCTCGCCTGGAAATATTGGTTGAAACAGACTACTTTCAAGCACCTTAAGGATTAGCAAGTAGCCAACTTTAGAGGCAATACTCTGCAGAAGATCCGTTCTGTCGCGCACTGCTGATTTCCAACCAGGGGCGGAGGGTGTCCTGCCAAGCACTCAAGGTCAGAACTTATCCCTGATCATGGCTACATCATTAGGGCAGAATGAAAGGGCTGTTCAGACTTGGGTGGGCACAAGTTATTCAAAAGTATTTCCTGCTGTTTGCTTCAGTCATTGATGAGAAAATGAGTCGAAAAAGTCCCTGAATATCACTTTGAAAGATTCAAAGCATATGGCGCATTTACATAATTTAGAGAGGACTTGAGCTGACACTGTGAGAAACATTTTGTTGTTCAGTCAGGTAAAAAGAGACAAAAAAATTAACTGCTGTGTATCTTAAAAAAAAAACAATAAATCAATTAGCCAACCTTGAGTTTCATACGTTATCCAGCAGGAGTATAAAAGTGGTTGCCGAGTGCTTTGTTTGTTTCGATTGTGTAGGTGAGGTCAGACAAAGTATTCCTTGACTGCCCTTGAATGGCATTCCTGTCTGTCAAAGAGGATGCAGCCTCAAGGGTCTTAATTAACAGTCAACCGCACGGTTTACAGAGCAAAAGCCTGAACTCTCAATAGCAGGGGGAAAAAACAACAAAAGGCTGAATTAGCTGCTACAGGGCTTTCTTCTGCATTCACATGTAAAGGTCATTGTGGAATTAAAATTGAGAGTTTCTCACTCATTACCCATCATTTACGTAGTGTATTAACACATTAACAACCACAAGACCAACATTACTGATGGAGTTTAGAGAAGTGAACAGTAGCTCACTGTAAAGGGGCCTCAAGTGCCAAATGTACTTCCAACAACTGAAGATGATATATGAGTTCTGGACAGAAAATGGCACGCTTGTCTCTGTTCTTTGAGCTTATCTTGGAAAACAAACATTTTCAAGCCATGACAGACACTTCCTGAATGAAGAGATGAGCTCACTGAAACAAAAGTCTCTGAGTCTCCGTCCCAGGGGCTGAAAGGCTTGCATTGTTACAAGTGCATGTGTTCAGTGTACCTGATCTCTACGAGGCTGCTGGTGACTAAATAGAAAAGAACAGAGGTAGTAAAACAACGAGGGAATCCAAGCAGAAGTGTGAAAATGCGATGTGAAACAAAGCAACATAAGGATGCAGGATGAAGCGACTTGACAAAGAGCGGGGGACGTGCTTTTTCTTGACCCTTGAATGCACAGTGTTTGCTCTCTTGTCAGACCGCATAATGGTGGACTGTTTGCTGAAAGCTGCAGTGTGAGACCATAGAATATAAAACCCCATCCCAACTCCACAGATTCATGAGCTCCATACTAATAGAGCCGGGTGTTTGTCTATGCTGTTCCTGGGTCTGGCTTCCATTGGTTTCAATTTTAACAACATGTTTCCACGGCATTTCACAGTTGTTACTTGTAAATCCTCACATGCAGAGGGGCTCTCTTCTTTAGAGGAAAACACTCCCTGAAAAAGCCAAAATGGTAATTCCTAAAGAAGTGTTAAATGCCTTTTGGGTCTTTGTTTATGACTGTTGAAAAGGAGCCTTGAAGTAGAACTACGCAAACCTGCATGTTAAAGATAAGCACGCTTGTCTGTATTTATGAAAAAAAGAGAAGAAAATGTCTGAGGATTTAGTGTTTTTATTGTCTCCTTGTAATATTGGAACTAAAGATTGTACAGTGCAGTAAAACAGATTAAAGCTACAAAAAATTACAGGTACTGTACGTAAAAGAAAGTTGCTTTTAAGAATAGTTGAAAAAATAATTTAAAGAACTCCCACAGGAAATATTCTTTGCATTTAAGGCAGCGATATTAAATGTCTGTATGTATATTTAATGAAAATTAACATACATTTTTGTTGTCACTGGGGTAAATCTAGATATACAGTAAGGCTCTGGCATGACTTCACCTACTTCCAAGGTGAACGGAGAAGGAGAAAAATTAGCTATACGACAAGAACTTCAGCAGCATATTTTGTTTCGAAGAACTTTATGCAACTTATATCGGCAGAGGAGGCACCTCCTCATATGCCCAACCCATCTTTGCAGTTACCCCATTGGTCAGTCAGTTTGTGGACATACAGAATTGGTTATTTCCTAGTATTTTTTCATGTTTCATGTTTAACCCTTTAACAACTAGAATCTCACCGGTGCTACATTTTGCACTTTACAGCCTTCAAATTACTGTAACTCCTGAACCATTTGTGATAACCACAAAATTCTAACGGCATCGGAAAGCTGAGATCCTGAATTTTCCAACACTATATAACACTTTACTGCAGCAAGGTGGGACTCTATTACAAGTAGAAAGGAACCGTTTTAGAGACTTCCACACAGGCTAAAAAACACCTGGAAAAAACAAAAATATGACCAAAAAGCATGTTTGAGGAGATGTAAAATAGTTGAAAGTTTATTTTTGCAATGTTAAAAAATTTCATTATGGCCATTATAAATATGCTAAAAACTTCAAGTCTCTTTTTTTAACTAAAACACACTGTTTTAAGCATTTATTATTTGTAATAATGATAATTGATGGCCAGATATTGAAAGTTAAGTTCTTCCTGAAAACAAAGATGCAAAAAAGTCATTTTCTGACACTTTTATTGTAAAGAACACATGAAGACACCTAGGCAGCCTGTTATAACAGCAGTCTTGAAAGGGTTACAGCTATGACCCTCATGATCACTATCTGAAAAGCATTGGTCTATATTTAAAATTAAATAAAATTCTATGCTGCTAAGTGTTGATGGAATTCTTGACCTGTTATTACTGGGATGAAATATTATTATAATGCAAGAAGCAACAAGTGTAGCATGTCAGAAAAAACAATAACAGTCCTGACATCCAAATACTGAGGGAAGTTGAGACAGAGTAAAGAACAGAGGTATCTGCCAGTATCAGTCCCTTCTTCTGTCGAACTCCTCCTTCTGCTGCTGTGATTCACTGCCTGTAGATATCACTGCTACACAGAAGGCCTGGTTTGCATTCTCAGCCAGCGAAGTTTCAAAGAATTTGTCAAATGTTAGGATTTCACAGCAAAGTAAGTAAAAAGTTCAGCTGCAGTCGCAACTATTAGTTCTGGCAGTGACAAACAAATTTTGTTTTTGTAAATATTGCCAATTTTTTGTCCTTTCAGTGTTTTTTCTGTATGATTCTGGGGTACACAGAAGAACAGTTATAAGATTTTCATAAACTTTCATTGGCAATTAATAAACATTCATGCAGAGTCAATCTGTGTCACTGCCAAAACTTTTGGCCATGACTATACATAAGGAGTTTAGAACTTCAGAACTATGGAACTTTATTTGTCTCCCTAGCTCTGTGTGGAAAGAATTAATCCCCCGAGATTGATTTTTATTACATTTAGAGGCAATTGGTTGTGCAAAAACAGTTATAACACAACACTGTTTACACACAACAGTACATTATGATACCAAGTATGAAAGAAAGTAAGAAAAAGGTCAAGTATAAAAATAGAACACAAGGATAATTTGATAGAGGAATACAATTTGCAAGTTAAACCAGCTTTGAGTTCTGTCATAGAAAGTCAGTATTAGCTTAGCATGTGTGATGTGGTTGTATAAAAGATATGGGCACTGTTTGCAAACTCTTTGGCTGATATCAA
>JAPQRQ010000006.1:27127305-27145868 GCA_037367365.1 Apogon talboti | reverse complement strand
CAGTATTAGCTTAGCATGTGTGATGTGGTTGTATAAAAGATATGGGCACTGTTTGCAAACTCTTTGGCTGATATCAAAACCTTTTGGCCTTTTTTTTGTTCTTAATCCCCTTTAACAAAGAAATACTCACAATATAAATCTAAAAATAATTGCTATTTTCCAGTCTTTCAGCCCTTCATTACACGATCTTTGAATCAACAGAGATTAAAATAAACCTTTGATATAAAACGACAGGTAAAAATCTGCCAATACCATCAGTAAAAAGACATTTTATATAATGATACCAGTATTGGTCGATAACAACATCGGTCAAACAATAACAACTGGGAACGAAACGTGTAAATATCACTTTCCTACATCTTCTTCTTTTCTCATTGTACCTATATTTGAACTACTTCTCTTTCTCCACTGCGACCTCTTTGTGTGTCTGTGTGTGGAGGGGTATCAGTCAAACACAAGTCGACAGAAATGAGTAGAAATTATAAGAAAAACCGACAGCTCTCAATACAGTATTTTACTGTTTCATTCGGCAAAGGTGCTGTGATGAAACAATGTGTCTAAGTGCATGCTCACTAATATCCCTCTATTATTCCAAAGACTGTTTGATAAAATTATGCATATGTCTTTTTTGTGTGATAGCCTTAAACCTCTAGGCGACCCGCCCATCGGCATGATGGGAGACACCTGGGCCTAGAGCCGTCCCTTTTACAAATCCCTGCCCTCGCCTCAGAATGGCGGAGCTCTCCTGGCCTGACACAATGTCATGTTCTTTGTTTCATCTAACATCTGCTCACTCACCTAGACACTCTCACTAAATCCCTCATGGTACAACAACCACATTCCACAGTGTCGTTCATTTGTTTGTAATTGTTTGGTTTACTTTTGTTGCAATAAATTCAGTTATTGGCCTTTAGTTTCTGTCTCGTCTTTTTTTGTCATGGCTTCAGACAGCGGTGGAATGTAACAGAGTACTTGTACTTCGTTACTGTACTTAAGTAAATGTTTACATATTGGTACTTTACTTAAGTAAAAATAATAATGCATACTTATGATTTTACTCCGTCACATTTTGCAGCAGTTATCTGTACTTTCTACTTCACTACATTTCTATAATTTATGTCGTTACTTGTTATATTTTATGAATGCAATTTCCTCAAAGTCTTGCCTGATAAAATATTTCTCCTGATAGTGTTGTGGTGTTGTTTCTATTGCATCAGGTGGTTCTATTTGCTCCATTGATGTCAGAGTGAGCGTTTGGCTGAATCTCCGTTTCACTTTGTGTGGAAAGTGCAGATGTCAAACTAATACTGTGAAGTCAATCATGTTGAAAGGACAAGAAAAACCAAACTCAAGAGACACAATAAAAACTGAACAGTGTTGTTACGTTTGGTGCAAGTTTGGCACATGAAGAGAAGGTAAAAACCGGCTTAGAAGTCCATACTGCGTAATCTGGCTTCTGCGTGACCAGGAAAGTTGTGGAGGTAACAGCGACGGAAAAGAGACAGCAATAGGATTAACAAACTTCAAGATTTCTGTGCATATTTAGCATTTTTTGAGTCTGTAATTAGTGTGTAGTGCAGTGTGAGTCTGTAGTGTAGTTGATTTTTGTTTTGTGCGTCTGAAAATGCTGCACTGTTACTGCTCTTAACAGAGCACAATGTTTTGAATAGCTTTGCAAGTAAATTACCGATTTAAAAATATATCATGTCTCAAATAGTTTCACTTAATGGTAAATTAGTGGGTAATACCTAGTAGATAACTTGTCCACAGAATTATAAGTCAGAGTACACACAGTATTGCAGAGAGCACGCACAAGAATTACACCAACCTTTAAAATACACATATACTGTATAGTTGGTTTTAATTATTAGGAGCAGTGACATCAGCAGAGGCATAAATCAGTATATCTACATTATTTAACAAAGTGCAACAGCCCAGACATTGACACAACCCACTGTGTGAGTACTTTTACTTCAAGTAAATTTAAAAGTAAGTACTTATTACTTTTACTTAAGAAAGATTGCTGATGTAGTACTTCTAATTTTACTTGAGTATATATTTTACAGGATATTTGTACTTTTACTTAAGCACTAAGCTTCAGTACTTCCTCCACCACTGGCTTCTGAGCTGAGCTGTGACATTTGGAATAGGAGTATTTTCCGATTAAGAAATGTAGGATATGCCATATTATTGCATTATTATGATGATTCTTTGGACATTTATACAGCGGATTAGGGAAATGAATGTAATTTGCATGTTTTACTTCAAGGTGTGACACACAGCCCTTGATTACGATCAGCTGTAATAAAGATAAGATCTTCTGTGGTAGGGATGGATGCTCCAAAGAAAGTCCACATTTTCAGTCGGAAGGAGACACACACCTACTTGCAAAAATGATCAAAGAAGATCAACAAGTGCTCGGATATGCTTTGAAGGAATGAGAGAGTCTCAGTAGAAAGTCTGCTACTGGTGAAAACTTTGAAAATAACGATTTTTAATAAGGGTATGGCTGGCTGCATGTAAACAAGAATGTAAACAACTTATTAGGAATTTTGCAGAATTAGGGCAAAAAAAGCATTTTGTGCATGTAAAGGTGGTCACTGATGCACTGCACACACTCACATATTCATTTAATGAGTCAAATGTTTGCAGTAAATGTGAATGCAATGAATGTGTGTAAGTAACATGAAAACGCTGTTATTCACTGTGTTTCAGGAAGTCGTGTGTGATATGTTTATTCAACATGATCATATCATGACAACAGTGAAAATGCAATGTATCAGTCAGCATTAGACCAGATTATGACAAAATAAACCACATCAGCTCTGAACAGCAGCTGTCTCTCTTAGGACCGCAATTGGGAGACCTCTGCGTTCAAAGCTAACACAAAAACATTCACAACCTGTTATGAATAACACAACACCTGAGCCCCCGAGAAATCAAATAAACAAGATGTGATGAGCTCTATTTCACAGAGACTGGAATCTATTAGATCTGAAGGGCGAAAGCTAAATGTCAAAGGGAATAAACATGAGAGACGTGCAGAAGTTGCGTTTGTGTCGACAGGACTATCTATGACATTTTCACTCTCACTCACTGGATGCCCTTTAAAAACCAAAACCCCCTTTTTAGCAGGTAAGTAAAGTGCAAATTAAATCTGTTAACTGACTTTCCCCTAAGGTTTCACGCAGGCTCATAAGCTTTAAACCTTCCCTCCCTCTAAAGAAACACAATATGCTTAAAAACAATGACCCACAGACTAGTGATAACCTTTAAGGTATTACAGGCCAATTTTGTGGTAATTGTAACGCTTCAGTCAATTACTTGAGGGTTTAAGGGGCTAAGTGTAACTACTCTATCAGATTGCACAGTTGCCTAGACCTTTACGCCCCGTGGCCTAGCTCCCGCTAATATGCTAACTTTTCACTTCAAGCCAACGTCCCTGAAAAGCGAGATAAGCCCAGGCACGGTCTTCTTAATTTCAGACAGCAGGGCATTCCTTAGTATTCTAAATGGGGCTCTTAGAATTTCTTTGATTGCACCATACTTACTGGAGTTTTTTTATGTTCCTCACAGCAACATGGATAAACACAAATATATTAAAAGGAAAACATCGCAGTGAGAATTCAGACATACTGTGTACTAGACACCACTTTTGGATGCTGTCAAAATTGTTCAGTTCATTTAAAAAACAAAAACAAAAACAAAAAAATCAACATCATGTCCATGTTGAATTTGGAACAACTAAAAAGTACCAACTGTTCTGGTTTGATTTCTGCTGCCTACAGAGCTCTGTCAAAAGACAGCAGAAAACTATGACTGATTTACAAAGCAGCATCTACGTACGTTTTAACACAAAATATGCCTAGCTTTCACTTGCATTGCTATTCACTTGATTGCTCTTTTAAGGACTGCAACTGGAAAATATCTTATTTTAGCCACTTGTTAAAAAGTTTCAGAAATGTACTATATGTGCTTGAGGGGAACATAAAGTATAAGACGAGAATGTTCTCTTACTTAGATGACTACACAGCTTGAGTCTGTCGTATATTTTTAGAAATGGAAGTAAGATATATACTTCACACATGAGCCAGCACTGCACTTTGCATTTAACGCTAATCAAGTCAAATGCAAATACCCAAATAATTTGAATTCATATGTAGATTAGGAAGCATACCCGGGGAGCTCACCTACTATGTTTTGAGCCATCACAACTTGTCAACATAGGCAATGTTTATAGAGTGAAATGCACATCAGCACATTCATGCCTTCACTACAGGCAACAGGAAGCAGCTTGATGCCTCACCCCCTCCAATACTGGGACCAACAGAGCATTTCTATCTTTTATCTCCTTTGACTGATCTACCCTCCCATTTCTCAACCAGCTGACTTCTTACATCCTGTCTATCAGGCTCCACTTAATAGAGGGAAACAGCTGGTGGAGGTGGTGAGATGGAGCCTGATCCACACTCAGAATCCCCTGACGGGTTCATGAGCACCTTTTATGAGATGAGATCCCCTTTACTCTGAAGACACTCCTACCATGTTCACAAGGCATGCGTGAAATGAACATCTTCTCAAGACAGTTTGCTTTAAACTGTTTAAACTGTGTGTGAAATTTTCCATTCCTCCCCTACCTAATATAGTTTCTTGGCATATGAAAATGCAGATGATATCAGACAAATAGCTGGTGTTTATCCCAGTCCTACATCATCACAGCCTAATCAAAAGAGACAACAGCTTGAAAACAAAGACAAATCAGTTATCAATTAAGCCATAGATGATGCCCAGCATCTTGATGCAACATTTAGGCATTGCCAGCTTCATCTCTGATTATGGGATCAGGCAGCTGGCCCTGAGATGGATGGGTAGTGGATTCTCTGTGTGAGTGGTAGTGCATGAAGTGTGTGTACAGAGGAGATGCAGCCTGTATCAGGATCCAATTCTGAAACCTGGGCTCAGCTGGAGAGAGTTGTGACTCTACAGCCTTAGCCCAGCTGTCAGAGGCTTGTCATGCAGCACGGCTTAGAGGAGCATCTCCGGCCCAGTGCAGGGATTCGGGGGCCAAAAACACATTATCCAGAGTGATTTTGCAAAATTGAACAAAAGCTCTTCTACTGTGAGAGAGAGTCGTCACAGCAGCAGCTACAGAACGACTGTCTTTAAGAGCTATTAGGTTTTTTTTCCCAGTTTGATTAAAGCGTTTTATATATGAAGATGAAAAATTACAAACAGACTTTTTAATCCTGCTTTTTTTGAGGATGTACACAGATTGCATAAAGTGTTTGACTTTGATGAATATTTCTGTTCTACATGTGTACTTTTTTTTTTTTTTTTTTTTTTACCGGTGTTTATCAGTTTCTATGAAGTTGATGGAAACCTCCACAAACTTTAATCTGTACGTTTTTCTACAGACTCAGTGTTTTAACAACCTCAGTTCTGCTAGAGCAATATCCTGAGGCAGGTATGACGACACATATTATCATCAAGGGAAACAAGCCCAGGCCTGGGGTTTCTATAATGTTGGGAATTTGCCTGGGCTTTGTTATGTGTGGCTCCACACTTTCTATGGCAACACATTAAGATGGGGGGAAAAGAAGCCTCCGAGGAGGGTTTCCCTTCTGTTTGAGGTAAATGAGGACACATCAGAATGTAAGGGTGTGTCTGTACAGTTAAATCTCAAATATTCAGGAACGCAACGACAGCCCCACTTTTCTGCTTAAACAAGAGATATATTTCTGACTAAATGTCAAGGGCTTGGTAGTTATCACCGAAGGAAATTAAGAGAAGGAAGCATAAAACTGACAGCAGATGACAGTAATGTGACACAGAAACAAAAGCAAAACAGACTGAATAAATGAGTAATTTATCTCTTACCAACATGCTTTAGCATATATTCAAAATAGAATGAACCAATGTATAATAAATACTGAAAGACAGACACTGCTTTAAGTCTAGTGGACCTTAATTATAAATGTATTTCATTCCCGTACCAATGAGCGTAGGTTACTGACTGACACGTGTTAATGAAAATTGTCATGCTGCATTTAATAAAGAACCTAACTGTAAGAATCACAGCACAAATAACTGCAATGCAGACCAGGAAGGAAATCATAACCAAAGTTAGCCTCTGACGAAATAAGGGAGCACTGAGGCACACAAATCACTCTCCATCTAAAACAATTAGCCTAAATCCTCACTGTAATTCAGTTTCTCATCCCCAAAGTTAAGCATCTGTTACTCAGAAATAGGTCTGCAATCAACTCCCAGATGTTTTATCAAAAAGCATTTTTCCATCACAATATAACGACTACCTAATATTTTATTAGGTGCCGCACAGATGGACTGTGGGGAAAACCTACCATCTGAAATCTCTTTAAAACACAACAACTGGACCAGCTATGTAATTTGCTGAAGCTTAAGACATTCTTCATATATATGACTCATAGGTCCCAAGGACAAAGGAATGTTGTACCCGCTACAAACTGTACTGGAGACAATTTCATTAATAACAGGATAGAAATGCTCGGCGAAACTGCAAACTCATCACATGCTTTGTTATGAACATATTATGCCGTACACAAAGTGTGTTCACCTTTCCTCGGTTGTGTTTTAGCATGCTACGGGAAGAAAGATAATCCCCGCTAACATAGGATTAGACAGCAGTGCAGACCAGGGAGCTGGATTCAAGTCTGCCTCCACTGTCACAAGCGATTACACACAGATAAAATGGACGATGGAGACAATCTTCACGGAATATTACTGCCGTGCAAGATGGAATGGAGGATTTGTTGGGTCAAGGTTCATGGTGACCTGAACTTATTTTGTTAGATGAAGCAGAAATAAAAGAAAACAATAGAGCACGCTTGTTGAGGTGGGTGCTGCAGATGTACGCCGAAAACTTGGGAGGTGAAAGGGAGAAAAAAAAAATGTTCCAGTTAGGAATTTGCTCGGTGTTATACACTGCAGACTCATTTCACTACAAATCTGAATTATTGATCGAGTCTACGCACTTTACATACTAAACAAATCTTACTTTTGAAATGAGAACCGGGAGTTTGACCTTCAGATGTAGCACATTTTTATGAAGTGAACAATCAATGATCTTTTGCTACCTCTTTGTTGCTCCGTGACAGAAAAAAAAAACGAGTCGGTAGTGAGTGCCTGGAATGAAAAACAAAGGCCACAGCAGTGGGTCTGTCAGTAGGAACATCCCTGATGCTGACTGACTGGAGGCAGACAGGGATTCAGCTCAACAAACAACTGCCTCGAAATGCTCAGGCTTGTGTGTGTTCAGGTAAGCTCACCTGAATGCACGAAATCTCCAGGAGACAAGGGGAGGTTGGAGTCCACCAAAATACAGCAATTAACTGACTTAGAATGTCAGAAGGACCGCCCACCGCCACCCAAAGCACACACAAATGTGCAAAAAAACACCCAAGATACCTGTCGTTCTTAAACAAGACCCTTTCGGCAATTAGAGAAGTTTCTGGCCCACAACTCTATTTGGGCCTTTGCAGTCCTCATGCAACGCTGCTGTAAACATACCAGTGTAATATGTGTAATTTCAGTCCTCTGCAATTATTAATTCAAAGCTATGACAGCTTTGACAAATAGCGAAACACAAGTGGCTCCCAGAAAATAAGACCTGTCAGCAGCTTTTTCAGAAAAAGCACCTTAAATACAGCTGTAAAGGCACACAGTGAAAGCCTTTTGAAAAGAAACTGGAGACACGTCCACAAATTATCCATGAAGACAAAGTGTTACTGACTTCGTGAAGAATCAACAATACAATTTTAAAGTCTTTTTTTTCTTTTCCTCACACAGGGGTAATGGCGTTTTAGCCAGACTGAAAGAAAGAATCCTTGTTTTATTTCGACACATACTAATTCAAAAATAATAAGCATTTGGGGATCTGGCCTCATTACTATGTTTTATTTGTGGTAAAAAGGCCATCTGGTGTCTTTATTTATCCAAGTTAATCGAGTGAACAGCAACTTTTCTTCAACTCTAAATCACTCCATAAGCTTCATTTATCCAGTGTTGCAAATCGATTAACCATGGGTTAACCACTTCTTAAAGGTTCTTTAAAAGTCAGCAACATTTAATCGTGTACAGTAAAGGTCAAACAAGCATAGATAAGGTGAACACAGATCTGAAATTGGCCTCTAAATACTTCATTAAATGACACTAGCAGCGCATGCAACCTTGCCAAGAAGGACTTGGCTCCTGACAGTTCAATTTAGGAAAGCCAAGACTGTGTCCAGCACCAATACAATGCATCTATCACAGACACTATGATCGCAGCTTCAACAACTTTGTGGTCAGATGTCAAACCCCTATTAAGTATTTGGCTGGAGTATAATGAATGACTTGGCACTTTCCATTCATTCTCCCTTTGGGGAATAAAATGCCAGGAGTAAATTAGTGCCCTGCCCTGTAATAAGCGCAGGCTGTAAGTCACTTTATTTTTGGATCGACAATGGAGCCAGCAGAAATCCCATAAGAGTCAGTGGTATGGGTCAGGAATCCCAGTCCAGTCATCTAACTTTTGATCAGAGGCAAAGAGATGAAAGAAAGTATCTGTGGTTTACGAAGAGTGCAATTCATTTACTGTTCAGAAAATAAAAGTGATACAGACTGATCGCATGAAAATGCGTTGTACGACACGCCAGTTTGGTGCTGGTTGGTGTGTTATAGGTATGCATTTGCGAGTTTTGGTGTGTCAGTGGATGCCATTTGATCACCGGTCTATTTTTGCCTTTGTTTCCGGTTCCCCTAACCTTAACCCTAAACCTAAATGGAAACAGCACCCTAAACCCTAAGCCGCAGTGCATGTCATTTGACGTTGAAATATACACAGAAATCTTAAAATTCGTCCATATAACACACCAATTAAAAGTGACGTGTATATTAACGCTAAATAAAGATACAATGTATAAAATTTGATTAATCAAAATTGATCGAACTGAAGTTTAACATTTAATAGTCCAAGCTTAAAGGCTCAATATGTCAGGTTTGTGCGTGCTCCTATGCTTATGTGCAGTTTGTGTTAGAGTCATGGACGTATTATTGGAACTGGATTCTGAATCCCAAAATGTCGTTTGGTCGTTCCATTGTAAAGTCGTTCCACGTTACCTCCACGTTCTGCAGCCCATCGCTCATGAGTGGATTAAACGTTTCAACCGCTGCCCCTGTCCGTGCCTTCTCACTCAGACCAATGGGTTTTCACACTGTCTCTCTTTCATCAGGGTCTTTTGAGAAAAACGCTTTTAGGGCCGGAGGGGATTTTTTTTTTTTTTACTGCAATACTCTCAGTCAACACTATTCTATAGGGTGTCTCATAATAATGGAATAGTTAGGACACTTTTCGTATTTCAGGAAAACCATGGAGTGAGAAATATAGTATAGTAACATGTATGTAAATGGAGGTGTGTATTTCAGGTGTTTCCTGTTACAATACTGGATACTGTAGTCACTTCTGTGCAGTATGAGAGCCTGGTGCAATATGTGTATGTGCAATATGTGTTGGTTATGTGATTGTATTTTGTCTAATTTTGTCTACTTTTGTGTTCGAAATTGGCAGCTTCACCTGTGCAGCTCTTGGAGTCCAAGACAAATGTCCCTAAGGGGACAATAAAGTGTATCGTATCGTATTGTATCATATCGTATCCTATCGGAAAATGTGAACTCCATTCCATTTAATAATTATTCATCAACCCTATGAATATTTCCATCAACATGTACAGAATTTGTCATTCTTTTCTTTAAGTATTCTAATTATTAAGCATTGAAAAGAAAACACTTTAACAAGAGCATTCCTATTTTACTGGACAGAGACTGACAATGTTCTAATGTTAGCATACCCCACCCAGCCGTTGCCCAGCAGTGACTTGGGTAAATCATTGCAGCAAAGGCCACTTGGTTCTGTTATTAAGCAAAATTTTCCAGGAAGACTGACTAAAAAACAGGGTTAAAATGCAGTACAGACTCCTAAAATGGGATAATAATAATGCATAGTTGCAAAATGGATTGGACTCGCAATTTAATTCCCCCTTCTATACAGAAATGACTGAAAGATGGAATTTTTTTACAGGAAACACATGAAATGCATACCATCTTTACCACGCATGTTACTCTGTTTCTGACTCTGCGGTTTTCCTTGAGTGTTCCATTTTTTGAGATACAGGTAGCGGCCATTAATTACCTTAAAATGGAACCAGATAACGTCAACATAAAGAGCACAACGGTGCCTCCAACACCAGCTTTACGTAAGCATGCAAACACATGTGAACCTTGCATTTTGAGCCTATAATCAATGGTAAATGATGATAATAAATATTCATATCTTTATCTGCTGCTTGTCTATTTATCATGAACATAAATATGATACTTTGCAATACACTCACATATACACCAAATTCTGTTCCACATTCTAATTAGCGCTAAACAGTATGTGCCAGCTATTTAAATTTGTGCATATATTCATGTTCACAGCTGTTAAACACTCAAACTTCCCCCAGCAGCTGTGACATGAAAAACAACTTCACCCAAAAAATGCCAAGTGCGGTTGGTAAATTTCCCACTGAACTTAAAGTGGAGGGCAGAAGGTTTTCCAATGCTGAACATGACAGAGTGCAGCTGTGAGCTAGAGTACACCATTCAGTTCCTCCACAACATGACTGTTCAAAGAGCTGGAGGTTCTGTCTGGGGATTTAGGGCAGCCACCAGCACAGCTTAAATCTTATTAAAAATGTTCACTGACTGCCTCACAAGCTGCAGTGCAGTATGTGTAAGGTCCTTATGGATAGGTTACTCTCCAAGACGCTTCATCAATTTGCTCAGCAATTTAGGTGCCACTATAAAATACAACACCCTGTCATGAAATTAATTTTTTCAGATGTGCAACGCTGACTGCGGTAATTTGCTTTGTTTGAACACACCGTTCTGTCATCATTTACAATGGTTAGTGAGGACCGGATAGGAAATGTGTCATTTTTATCTTAAAGCAAGTCTAAAAGCGATGTCAAAGACTGTAGGAAGCAGTAAATGCACTAATTGGCAGTTTGCTAAGATAAACTACCACTCTGGAAATAAATATGTCATCAAGCAACAAGCAAGCTGGAAATGAAAAGGAGACTGACATAGAAAAGGAGAGAGGAGAGATTCACAACAAGTATCACAACTAAACATTGACGCTAAATGAACGTTGAATAAGAAATGGAGTTCTGCACGGACCCAGTAGTTCAGGATTGAGCTGTCACGTTTAGCTGTCACTACATTCACAAAACATCCACCTGTTGACACGGATGTTAACCTATCCATTATTCTATTTTGTCTAAAGTCACAGATTTGTCCTGAGTAGAGAGATGAGAAAATGCGTCCGGGGGCCTCCACTAAGGTGCTTGTGGGAAAGGAGGGCCCCTATTAAAGAGGTCTTTTGTGCTCCCTCCTCGCCACTGAAGGGTTGCAGAAAGGACACACTGTCAGGCACGCTGCCTGTGCTAATCGGCAACATGTCATGATTGCCTCTAACCATTCACCGAGCCCGATTACATGTCTGCTTTAGAAGGTTGGTCCCCGCTAATTGTTGTACTAATTGCTTTAAAGGTAAACCAGTCGATACCTTACAAACAATGAAGCATTTGCATGAAAACTAATCAAACGCTCATGGGTGGAGGTGCTAGAAAGGGCACGGAATACTGATAGAAAAGGCTCAACAAAGAAGCTGCAAAACATTCAATACATGTTCAAAATATACGCAAATGCTCATGGGTGGAAGTGCTAGAAAAGGCTCTGCATACTGATAGAAAAGGCTCAACAAACAAGCTACAAAATATTCGACAGATGTTCAAATATACACAAAGTAAAAGAGCAAATAATTGAAAAAATTATCTTTAAATACTAACTTTTTCCCTCCTGCCTTGCTGTCTGCATACCTTTTCCCTCATTTGCCCAGGTTAAAATAAAGAACTAGAACCATATAACTATAACTTATTCTAATTCCTCACATCTGTGCACTCGCCATTACTTATTAATAATTTCATTAGATGAGTTTAAGTTCAAATTGAAATTGAAATGAGATGAACCTCATGAGCCTCTAAAGTTAGCAATGACAAGGAGTCATTTTCACTTTCCTGATGTGCTGTTCCACAGAGAACTACTTCAAAGGGCATGTTTAAAGAAACTTACCACTGTCCTTGATGGAGAAATGGAAGATATCATTTGTTGCATTATCACCATCCCTCAGAACATAGCATATGTTCATATCATCAATTTCAGCTGGAAAAGAGAAAAAATGCATAAATATCATTGACATCCTCTGATAAGAATTATTCAGTCTATTTAGCCTATTCAATATGTGGGCCATTATGTTTAATTTGTTCCTGACATAGTGTTTGTCAGTCCTGAGCCCTGCTTTGTAAAGCAAACATATGCTTCCACAATGTCAAGACAAAGTGCCTCATAACTGGGGCTGTATTTCAATGAGACGACAGAATGACACTGAACATGAAGCATTGCTTGACTTTCGGGGTTCCATCCAGGCATTCTGTGTGCATCTGGATAGGGTGGTGCTAGATAGGGTTCTTTATAGCCCCAGATCTGGTAAGATTGTGAGCCCTTTAGAAGCCCTTGCTGCCTTCTATATTTGATGTCAAAGCATTTCCCTTCAAAGGAGCCGATGCATAAAAATGCACAGCCACAATTTTCATATGCCCAGGAGATACTGTCTTTATTTACTGTCTGTTTACTTTTGTGAGAACTCTTGAAACACTGAACGGGCCTCTTGGGAAAAACAGCTCACAGTGACTTAGTAAATAAAAGAAGGGAATACATCAACTGTACACAGATGCTGCTACACCAATATTTAACATTTACTGAGACAGCGCCTGGTTTGTTTGAAATGTGAGTCGTGCTGATGTGCTTTTATCATCATTATACCTTCTGTGATGAAACTTTGCTCTGGAAATGGAGAAATCGTCATCAGTTATTTCCAAAAGTGAACCATTAGCCACTGTTGCAAATTTTGAGTGAGACTTGGTCAGCCTGGGGCTCTGGCATACTTCATCTTTCTAAATAGGCAGTCTCTTGAGTGAAAACAAGAACCTTCATGTTTGAACTCAGCATTTTTTCAGACATCAGAGAGAGGAGATGTCTAGCAGAGTGGGCAAATACTAAATGAGTTTGAGAGTGGGCTTAAATACCTCTGAAAATGTAGAAATGCTTTTAAAAATCTAGCAAATTGTTAAAGTTGTTAACAATGCAGGTTTCTTACCTTGTGTGAATGTAGTAATAGTGGCATTTCCTTTCCCAAGGTTGATCAAGTAGCCATGCAGCGGGGGAACTGTAATGCTAAATATCACTGAATTCATGATGCTGTCTCTGTCCTCTGCTCTCAGACTTTTACTGGTGATCACAAACCCCAGATGACCAGTCTCCAGAAGGCGCAGCGTCGGGGCCCCCTTATTCACCACAATCTGCGGTACGCCATTATCCACAGGGATGACGGTAATCTTCATCACTTGAGGTTTTCGAGTCTCAAATACAGTGTCAGGGAATACATAGAAGTCTGTGTGAGTGCCATCGGTGACTGTGAAGGAGAAGCTGTCCTCTGCACTCTCTGTACCATCGTGCTTGTAGCTGATCATATTATCATTTAGGTCCTGCTTTGTAAAGGAGGTGACGGGCCGGGTGTTGTTAAAGAGCAGGCGTCCGTGAACTGGGATCTGAGTGACTGTGAACTTCAAGAGGCGGTCGACAGTGTCTCTGTCCTCCACTGTGATCTCAAAAGGTGTGATGAGCTTGTTCTCTCCTTCTGTCACTACCAGGCCGTGGACTGTTACTACAGGCTTTTTATTATCCACGTCAGTGATGGAGACGCGAAAGGTGCGGAACACGGGGTTATAGCCATCCGTCACCTCGAACTCAAAGCTGTCCATTTTCACCTCGTCGTCAGCGGTGTGGATGTAGTACACTTTATTGCCAGCCAGCTGAAGCTGTGTGAAAGATGAAATTGGCATCCCGGGTGTATCCGTACATTCCAAGTGTCCTCTCATTGGAGCTCTGGTGATAGTGAAAACCAAGTGCTCATCTGGGCTGTTCAAGTCACTGGTGCTGAGTAGGTCTGTTGTTAGAGTAACCCTGCCACCCTCTTTAAGTGAAACACCTTTACTAACCACATCAGGGAAAACCATATCAATTCCGCCCACAGTCACATAGAAGTATCTGTCAATTAAAGGGTTGATGCCATCAGTCACGTCGAACTTGATGAGGTCTCGAATCCCCTCTTGCCCGTTATGGATGTACACAATCAAACCCTGGTCCACGTCGTTCTGTGTGAAGTTCATTCCAATTGTGATATTTCTCAGCATGCCAGAGGGTGTTGTTTTCTGCAAATACCCCTGACCAGGCCCGTATCGGATAACGTAAGTTAGCGTGCTGTCTTCAGAGTCCAGATCAGTAGCTTTTAAAACGTTGTTGGTTATAACTTTAACGTCACCTATGTCAATTTCAAGGCCGTCATTGATCGCCATTCTTGGGGTTTCATCATCCACAGGGATAATCATCACTATTACTGTTTTCTCCACAGTGAACTTTCCATCTGTGAGCGCAATCTCAAAGCTGTCCTCGGTCGTCTCTGAGTCATCATGCTCGTATACAATGCTGGAGGCCTCCCTGATCTCATCCAAGGTGAAGTTAGACACAGGTACGGTGCCGGTAGTGAGCTGATTGAGAATAAATCCATGCTTGGGGGGTTTGGTGATAATAAAAGTGAGCTGATCAGGGGGTAGATCTGCATCAGCACCGTTCAGAATAGGAGTGTCAATGACTATGTTCATGCCCTCCATAACTACAAACTCTCGCATGTAAATCTCAGGCTTTTCATCATTAGAGGGGATTATGGAGATGGGGAAAAAGTGCCTCTCAGAGAAATTGATGCCATCAGAGCATCTGAAAGTAAACCTGTCCTCCACCGGCTCGACACCTTTGTGAATGCTTTGAACATAGTAGATGTGACTCTGTCTGATGTCCTTGATGGTGAAAGCACTAATAGCTGTCCCAGACCTGGATTTCTCTGAGCCTGGGGCTGGGGAGATATTTTCCACATACCCCGATGTCGGCTGTACAATGATTGTACAAAGGAGGTCATCATCGGGGGTGTCGACATCATCAGCACTTATGTGAAGGATTCCAATTGCATTCTTCTCTCCTTCGACAACGGAAAACTGCGGCCCCACAAAGACCTCCGGAGCCTGGCTGTCCAAGGGAAGAATAGTAACATGCACTCTGACACCTGTGATTTTATTTCCTCCAACAGTCCACTCATCAGACATATCCGTCAGAGTGAGATTAAAGAAGTCCTCCTTTGTCACCAAGCCTATCTCCCCGCTGGTGTGCGCGTAGACCACAAAGCCGTTGATGATATCAGCTTGGGTGAAGGTGCGAGATGGGACGCCTTTCACCAAAATTTCACCTAATGATGGCGGGTCCTCCACGATAAAGGTCAAGCGGAGGTCGTCTGTGTCCTCGTCTCTTCCTTGAATGACATTACTTGTGATTTCTGTTGCTCCGTTTTCTAACACATCTATATAGGATCCAATTGTGCCAGGAGGGAGACTGATTGTTGGGGTTTCATCATCAATAGGTTTCACATTAATCTTTATAGTAATCGGGACAATATGGACTCCATCACTTACATCTATCTGTATAGAATCCACAGTTGATTCATCTCCATTGTGGATGTAAGAAACGCTGCCGCTTCCAATATCTTCTAAACTAAAAGTATCTCCTTTCATCATGTCAGTGAATGTAAACTGGATCTGGCCGTGCAGTGGAGGCTGCGTAATAGTAAATGATATTTGTTTACTGTCTGTGTCTGTGTCTGAGGTGTCTAGCTCAGCGCTGGTAATAGTATGTGTGCCACGTTCAAGCACAGTAAACCCAGAGTTAATTATTTGCGGCGGTTTATTGTCCACGGGCTTTAAAGATATAATGAAACGTCCGTCGACTTTATTTCTAGAATCATCTTCCACGGTGAATCTAAACTGCAATATATGCGTGGTAATTCCAAGCTCAAGATCAGGTGGTTTGTAAGATATTTTGTGATGGTTAATTTGAGCCTGGGTGAAGGTCGTGACTTCAGTATGTGGCCTTTCGGTTAACACCAGACTTCCTAAAACAACAGGATTATTCTCATCTGTGTCTGTCGGAGGCTGGACGATTGTGTATTTGAGATCTCGATCCTCCGAGTCCAGGTCGGTGTAACGGAGGAATTTCTTGCGGAAATGAGTAAGCTGATACTCGTGCACAGTCATTTGTAGTGTAGTGCCAGGATACAGTTCAGGGGGCAGGTCATCAACGGGGAGGATTTTGATAATGAAAGAGCTCTCACCTGACTGGTTCGGGGGGTCATTGTCATCTTGAACTCTAAACACAAACTGATCCATTACTGTACTTGTGCTGTGAGGCCCAACGTGCTTATAAAACAGTTTGCCGTCAATAATATCCTGCTGCAGCCATTCGGTCACTACTTTTTCATACATTTCATCCTCTGTGTTAAACTTCCAGGTCGATGGGTCCTCGGGGGCCTCGGATTGACGCAGCAGCACCTGTCCGATTGTGGAAAATGGAGGCTCTATTGTGAATTTGATCGTAGAATCTTCTGAGTCGATGTCCGCTGCACTTAGCATGAGCAAAGATATTGGCATCATTTGATTTTTAAACAAAGTCAACCCAGTGTTAGCGTTGATTATAGGAGGCTCATCATCAGTTGGCACAACAGTGATTGGGAACAGAAACTCCACCTCATTTGTGCCGTCTGTCATTCGGAAAATGATATTATCGCTGTATGTGTCACTGCCATCGTGTTGATAAATGACGACGCCAGCATCGAGGTCAGCGGGGGTGAAAAACTTCCTCCTTGAGCCCAGTACAGTTAACATTCCATGCTTCAGTCCGTCAATTACAGTGATTTTGACTTTGTCTAAATTGTCCTCGTCACTAATCTCCAAATTCTGTGAACTGGACAGAGGTCTGGACTGTCCCTCATATAGTAACTGGCCAGTGTTTCTAGTGACCACGGGGGCTAGTGTGTTCATAGGCTTAACGACAATCATGAAAGCAAAAGGGTCTGACACAGCCCCTTCTGTGTCCACGACCTCAAACTCAATCTGGAAAATCCGCTCAGTGTCTGAATCCACAGCAGGGGGTTTGTAGGCGATTTTCAAGTCTTTGAGGTCTCCTTGATAAAACGAGGTTATTGGTAAATTCCTATCATCTGTGCTCACTATGTAGCCCTCCTCAAAGGACAGGGGGGATGTGATGTTGAAAATTAATTCATCAGGATTAGACTCAACATCCTCTGCAGCCAGCATATCCATGGTTATCGCTGTCATTACAAACTGGTCCACTTCCATCATCATCATGGCCACAAAGCTGGGTTTAGGAGCCGTGTTCTCCTCTCCCTCTTTAATCCTCACCAAAATTTGGAAAAATTCCTGCTTGAGCAAATTGCCCTCCTTATCATGTAACTCCATAAGCATTGGAATGTAATCTCTGTTGGGCGACTTCAAAGCAAAAGTGTGCTGATAACGGATGTTCATCTTAATAAATTCATCACAGTCCACCATTGTTCCAAGGCTGTCCTCATCCACAAGTTTCCCATACCTTGGCAGCACGCTTCCACTGGAAAGTGAGGCTATTTTGCATTGTTGTGCGTCTCTATCATAGGTGAATTCTAATATTCTTCTATCAATGGGGTTGCTTGTGCCGAGCAGTTTCTCAACAGTGAGTGGCATATTCTTAGTCAGTACTTCCAGCTGAGTGAAGACGACTTCCACCTCCATCATAAAAGGTATTATAATGGTATCCGTTTGGGTGTCATACCTGAGCTGTAATCTCACTCTATCCCTCGGAGGACTCCTGGAGCCAAAGTGAGAATACTTCACGTCGTTCGGTCCAAATTCACACGGAAACTTTTTCGGAGTCAGGTGTCCAGGTCTCTGAGACAAAGGATCATTGTCCAATACAGTTATGCTGCATCTATCACCGGGCTGAACTTGGATCACCAGATCGTTGATGGGATCAATGAACACTGATCTCCCGAAAGGCACGCGGATCCCGTTATTGGCAACCAGTATCGTGTCCTCTGACAGCTCGGACCTCAAAGCGTACGATAATCCATAGCTGTCAAAAACCTGCGCAACTGCATCACCTGTCAAAATTACCGCAAGCAAAATCAAAGCGGTGCCAGTCCTGTGCAGATGCGGGGGGATAATCCAAGCCATTTGGAACGTGGAGACGCAGACGAGACACGGGCAACTTTACGCATACACCTTGAACTAAACACAGCCGTCAAAGTTGCGAGAATACAAAATCAGACTTGGATAATATCCGGTACCTATTGGTACTAAGGTGCACCATTCTCTCGCAGCGGCGCTACACTGATACCCCCAAACTTCATACTCCTGCTTCGCTGGAGTAAAGGGAGTTACGCCCTCTTCTCTGCCCATTGGTCGCTGGAATGCGTTTGCGAGATTTTAAATGGACGTAATTTATGTCAT
>JAPQRQ010000006.1:27073156-27106873 GCA_037367365.1 Apogon talboti | reverse complement strand
GGTGGCGGAGGAGGAGGAGGAGGAGGAGGAGGATGTGGATACAACCACGCAACTTTCTCAATGACAGCCGCAGCCTCTGCTTTTACAGGCGAGAGCTTCACGTGGATATTCCGACTGGAGAGCAACAGGTTCGAAGGTTAACTTTCTCCTCTTATTAATTTTTTTATTTTTTTATTTCGTTTCACGATTATTTAAGGCGTTAATTTATTTTTATGCATAGATTCGATTATATTCAATTAAACATTCGGTGCGTAAGGGTTCTAATAGTAACAGGCTACACATGGAAGCGTTTATGGTCTTAATTCTACAAAAGAATAGAATTAGATTATAAATAAATACTGTATGTGTGTAACATGTTTTAGATTAGATTTTCTGTGCTTTTTACTCCATAGGATGCAATGTTTACTTAATGAATAGAACTAAATTGGAGATTAATTATATCCATGTGTTTGCTCGTTTGTATTACTGTTTAAAGAATTCTATTAGATTGTGCAAAAATAAAGCGGTTTCACATGCTTTCTTCACTCTATGAGAATCATCAGAAGCTGCCTCTGAAACCTGACTGCACGTCTTCTGTCTTTGTTCTTTCATTCATGCATTCTCAGGTGAGACTCAGATGCTGCAGCAACAATGTCACAGCTGTATTACAAGAAAACTGACAACTCCTCATACAGGGACCGCATCCCTCTGAGGATTGTGAGGGCTGAGTCTGAACTCTCACCGATGGAGAGGGCCTACCTGGGGGCTGTTGAGAAGGGTGACTATGCCAGTGTGAAACAAGCCCTGGAGGAGGCTGAGATCTACTTCAGAATCAACATCAACTGCATCGATCCACTGGGACGCACCGCCTTGCTGATTGCTATTGAAAATGAAAACCTGGAGATCATTGAGCTACTTCTCAGCTATAATGTGTATGTAGGCGATGCTCTGCTTCATGCCATCCGTAAAGAAGTGGTGGGGGCCGTGGAGCTGCTGCTGAACCACAAGAAACCACGTGGGGAAAAACAGGTAGTGTGAATATTTAATTCACAGATACTGCGCATGATCTCATTTATATTCACATGATGCTTCTGCTCAATCAAACCTCAGTCAGTTCGTTCATGTCCTTCAGTTTCAGGTATTTATTTTTCATGTACCGGTATTTTTTCCCCCCAGTGTTTTTGTTCCAATCCTAGAGGATATGACCAGTCTGTTCTCCTACTTTCCTGAAAAAAAGTAACTGGGCACAATTACATTTTATGAAGCCCTTCTCTCTTAGGTGACAAGTGAAACTCCTGATTCATTTAATCTTTCACAGAACTGCATTTAAGAGCAAGACACTACAACAAAATGATGCTTTAACCCATAAAGACCCAGTGCTACTTTTCTGGTAGTTCCCAAATGATTTTTTTATCTTTTTCTAGGTGACTTATCACCATATATTATAAAATTATCCTCTGTGTTTTGCATTTGTCAGTGTAAATCATGTATTTTCCGTCATTTAATTTCCAAAACTTAATTTAGATAGTCACTAAAGCTCAGAGAATATCAAAACAGAGAAAACAGAAGAAAAGGTGACTCTTTTTTAGTAAACTATATCATTAACTGAACATTAACCAAGCGTCTCCATCCACTGTTATTCATCAAACTCCATGGGTTTTACTGGTGAATCAATGTTGTAGATGACAGTTCACTATAGAGCCTCTGAACGTCCAAATGGGTCATATCTGATGACTATAAGAAGATGACAAACTGCATTTTACACCAATTATTTACATGTATTGATAGGATTAATGGATCAACAGGTATTAAACAGTTTAGATCAGTAGATTGTTTTGGTCACTGGTAGAGGTTTGGGTCTTTATGAGTTAATGAAGATCAACACTATCACTTGTGGCTGAAATGTCTATTTCTCATAAATGTTCAGTACTTTAGAATCAATGATCCTGCTGATATGGTTTAAAGTGGCGTTGGGTAAAGTACAGCCTCTCAGCCTTTCATTTTTACCAAATCCGTAATATGTTCTATCAATATACATCACAATCTGAGGCAATAAATGGCTCTAATTTGCTTAGAAAAGGTTACTTGTAGAAAAGGGTGTCGTTTGGAAGTCTAAAACATCAATATTCAACAGCAGATTATTAAAAATTTCTTGTAAATCCATCCATTTTCAGACAAATAAAATGTAAATTGTGAATTTGGTTTAACATAAGACTTGAGCATCTCCTGAATCAGATAATGTTTGACACATGATGATGACTCATGCTATAGATTAGGAAAAAAATAGTACAAGTCAGAAACTATTCTAGGTCTGTGAGGGATAAAGGATGGATCTTATTTCTTTACTCTTTTCTCATTATTTACTTCCAGCAGTGTTAAAAATATCTATTCTACTCATTCACATTTTTACATGTGACTGTGATGGTGTCCTTGTCATTGATCTGTCCTAGTCTAAGCTGATGTTTGTCACATTTTAATGACAGCACTAGCAAAGCAAATCCCATGCTGTTACAATCACAGAATATAGTTATTCATGTAGTTTTTTTTCCCACTAATTTTACTCTCAATCTGATAGCAAGAAGGGGAAGAAATAATTATCCCTATAGGTTCAGGCATGGCTGTGTTTATTCTGTGGATCTTTGTTTCTTTTCTTTCTATCTGCCGGCCGTCACACCACTGTCACGCTTTGATATTATGGTGTGGGTGTTTTTACCACTGGTTTTGCAAAAAAAAAAAAAAAAAGAAGAAGAAGAAGAATTCTCTATAGGCTCTCTCAGCTTAATAAAGGTCCTGGTTGTGTGTGACTTTCTAACATCTTTTTTTCAACTCTGCTGGGTTTTCACTGTAATGGATTTCTGTGTTACCATTGAAAACAAGGGAGGAAAAAAACAAAAGCAGTAGTTGCTGGGAATAAGGTATTATGAGGCCATTTGAACCACAACCCATTAGCTCCCTGCTTGCTGTTAGAATGATCTTAGATTACTTTAGTACCATATAAACTGTCAAAACCACTGTCAATGTTTTTTTTTCTTGTAAGTGAACAAGGATGTGCCGGTTGAAGAAAACAAATTTTTCCCTTTATAGGGCACTTATAGAAATACTTTCCAATTCAAAATTTCAACCTTAGTGTGTTATTGGAGGACGTAACAAGATAGTACGTTTGTGAAATTTTTCTAAATTTTTTATTGTCATGTAGAAAATCAAGGTCAGTGAAGTTACCATATTTGGTTTCTTGCCTACAGGTGTCAAAAAAATCCAAGAAGTGTGTGTATACATAAAAAAATACATGTAATATGAAAGCAACATGTATTTTAGAACATTAGACCAACATCAGTGCTGATCCAGACACCTGTCCACATACACATTATCCCTCTGAACATCATTACTTACATTAGTACCATTACTTCATGGTACCTAACAAAGCAGGTACACTCACTGTTCATGCACAGGTTGACCTTACAGACCCTGCAGACCACATTGGACCTCAGATTGGGGACTCACTGTCCTCACTGGAACTCTCATGTAAATGGTAAATGGTAAATGGACTGCACTTATATAGCGCTTTTCCACACTGTAATGGTGCCCAAAGCGCTTTGCATGGCCTCTCATTCACCCATTCACACACACACTCACACACCAGTGGGCAGCTGCTGCCATGCAAGGCGCTGCCGGGCTCCACTGGGAGCAATTTAGGGTTCAGTGTCTTGCTCAAGGACACTTCGACAGCCAACCCTTCGGTCATTGAACGACCCGCTCTACCAACTGAGCCACAGCCGCGTAAATGACCAAAAACAGTCACTTGCCCGATAAAGGGTTAAGTGAACTTTCTGCACAAATATTGTATTGAAAATTCCTCTCGTGTTTCCTTCTTCACTCTCTGTAAAGGTTCCACCAATTTTGCTGGACAAACAGTTTTCAGACTTCACTCCAGACATCACTCCTATCATCCTTGCAGCCCACACCAACAACTATGAGATAATCAAACTGCTGGTGCAGCGAGGTGTTTCCATACCTCAGCCACATGACGTGCGCTGCAACTGCGTGGAATGTCTGTCCAGTTCGGACGTGGACGGCCTCCGTCACTCGCGCTCTCGCCTCAACGTCTACAAAGCCCTCTCCAGCCCGTCTCTCATCGCCCTCTCTAGCGAGGACCCGTTTCTTACAGCTTTCCAACTCAGCTGGGAACTCAAGGAGCTCAGCACGGTGGAGAACGAGTTCAAGTCAGAGTATGAGGAGCTGTCCCACACGTGTCAACAGTTTGCAAAGGACCTGTTGGATCAGACCCGTAGCTCCAAAGAACTGGAGATAATCCTCAACTACCGTGATGATATCAACCCATTATTAGACGAGAACACAAATGATCTAGCCCGTCTGAAGCTGGCTATCAAATATTGCCAGAAAGAGGTAAGCCCTTTGACTGTGTGTTTATTTTATTGTCACATGCATATAGAGACACCCATAATAATCTAACACTCAGTAGAAAATGCACAACAGTGAAAGTCTTCTTTGTGTAACATTATAAGATTACAACAACATTGCCAAGATGAGCTGTAAATGGTCTGAGATGGGTGGAGATGTCCTGTGGGAGTGTAGAACAACATATAATTGCCACGCTGGCTCTTAGAAATGCATTATAATACCCTCTCAGACAGTCCCCTGATGATAACATAATTGGGGATAATGCTGGAATAAGTGATGACCATTTCCGTGAAATACAAACTCATAATATTTTAATTAGGGAGGGAGCCTGTTACTGTCTTTGAACATCTTTGGATATTTGTCCCATGTACACAATGTCACCTCTCTAGTATCTTCTAAAGGTGTACAAAGCAAAATATGCAAACAGATTTTCAATATCATGCAACAATAGAAATAGATTTAATTTAATGTTTATCTGTGAGTTTAACATGACAATAAAATTATAAGAAACAATATCTCCCTCAAACTAAGATGAGCATCTACATTTTTGTTTTATTGGTTAATATATAATATAATAATATAATTGGTTTCCCAAAACAGCAAAACCCAGCATATTAACATAAGTCATTTGTCTTTTTTATTTTCTTGCACAAAACAAATGTGTTTTTGTAACAGTGGGGTTTGCCCAATTTATTAAGAAGATACATATAACATTAAAATGCAGCAGTTCCAGAGCCCATAACTCTAGTGTTTGGAGAGT
Organism: Apogon talboti; assembly: GCA_037367365.1. NCBI lineage: Eukaryota > Metazoa > Chordata > Actinopteri > Kurtiformes > Apogonidae > Apogon > Apogon talboti. Next base: position 27,101,715 of record JAPQRQ010000006.1, on the reverse strand, counting down.
TCAGAGCGTATAGAACGGTTACATCTCAGGGTTTTGGTTGTATTTGTCTTTGGCGTTTGGGAATGTGTCAACAGAACACAGGACCAGTGTGACTTTTAGCAGATCTTTGTGTCACAGTTGGTCATCAAGGCGAAAGGTTTTGAGCTGCGCACAGGAACACAGCAGCTGTTGTATGGAGCAGATGGCTCTCTGATTTTACAGCATCTTCACTGTATTACTACTGATACTAAAAACAGGCTAGTTTTAAGGCCGCAGGATATATTAGAGAAAGAATTACTGTGTTCAAAGCAACACTAGACAATATCTAACGTGGCTTGGAAACTGAAGTAAACACATGTAATGTAGTATTAATTTTCCTCCTTTGGGTGGAGAGTTTCACCCAAAACACAATTAATTTTTGCCAATTTAGTTAGGTGGGTGTCAATCAGAGATGATGGGCCTCTGTTTTCTGTTCCAGTCATTGTTTGAGACCGGAGACTTGGACAGATTTAATGTTTTCGAGCTCTGATTTTGATTGAAAACAGGAATATGATCCAAGTTTGGATCATTTAACTCCTGCCACAAAAATACCTCAAAGCAGACAATACAGATATACCACTTATGTTATGTATTTTATTATTTGGCCATAACCTAAAGGCTAAAGATGAGGGGGGGAAATATCAGCGAATGTTATAAAATAAATAGTTAATTGTTACTTCATTGCAGAATTCCAGTCAAGTGAATACTCCCCCTCACCACACAGTAGCTATGACTTCAACATAGAAAGCTTCTCTAGAGACACTTTTTGCTGCATCCTTTCTGAGATTCTATGGAAACAAGAGGACCTCTCTATTGTAGATGTAAAGGACTGTAAGATAATGAAAACAATGATTCTTATTTTCAGGTGAACTCCTAAAAAATTCATGTAAATCTTACACAATTGTCTGTTGACCTCCTGAGACCTACCAACCCACTTAAGATTCAGGGATAGGTATTTGAGGTATTTGTTAAAAGAACACTACTTGACGACAAGGCTTTGGATTAATTAGATAAGGAAGTTCATTTCTCTAAGGATGAAGGAAAAGATGATCTAGCCGAATACTGAGGATTACATTCTTTAGGTGTAAACATGACTCACGTCTCGGGGTCTTTGAGCTGGGACCAGATTCCTATCTGTTTGAATGGAGTCCCGTGAGAAAAGTGGCTCAGTTCGTTGAATAAACAATATTTTTCTGAGAACAGCTGGTTTCATAACAGTAGATAAGGAGTTTTTCTGCGAGTAGGTGTAGAAAGTCATTGAAGAGTAAGGAACACTCTGAAGAGTCTCTGGATGTGTTATGCAGGGAACATTTATTCTAACGACCTTGTGAGAACAGAGATTGCTCAGTATAGGAAACTGAAGAATCTAATGCACTTCCATTGTACAAACCTTAAATACAGCAAAACTTGGAATTCATTCATTGAATGGAGCATAGAGTGAGCGTGTCTCTCCATGATTGATCAAATAGTGTAACTACATCTTTAACATAGTTCAATAGAGGTTAAAGGTTAAGGATAACTGACTTTATTAACTTAATAGGGAAATTTGGTCTCTGCATTTTACCCATCCTAACCCCCACCATACACACAGTACTTAGCATTAGCATTAGCAATTAGCACATTAGGAACAGAGAGCTGCCATTGAAGGCGCTCAGGGACCAACTCCAGTTCTTCATCACCGTGGTCATGGGCACTGACAGGTGAATTAACTTATATGTTTTTAATGTTGTGGGAAACCGCAAGACCCACAGGAAGCACATGTGACGCAAAGAGAAACTCAACACATAAAGGAGCAGAAACCTGAACCTTCTTGCTGCGAGGCAGAAGTACTAACTGCTATGCCACCGTGCCACCATCTTAAACTCCAAACGTCAGGGAAACTTAGTGAATGATGCACATAGTTTAGTTTATGGTCCTTGAGCCGCAGGCATATTGTCTGCAGATTCAAGTTCAGGGCAGAGTGCAAGGCAAAGTGTTAAGACAGCTGCACACCATGGCTTATGTCATGACCTTAGAAGAAGAGATGGCTGAGGCCACGTGTAAAGTTCCTCTAACAACAATCACACATCCCCTATGATGATCTTTAACATTTTTACCACAAGATATAAAAACAACAAAAATGCTAATTTTATGGGCAAGTGATAGCTGAAGGTGATACTACAGGTGCACTCCACTTACAGCAGTAGCCAAACACAATAAAAATTTAATTTTACGCTTCTTCTCTGCTTTGTAAATCATGTTAAAAATTGCCAAGCTCACAAAACACCATGTGTTTATGCGACTATGGCAAAAACATCTGCTCGTCTGAACAAGACTAACCATTGGTTGACAGTGATATAACACAACTGAAGATGATACTAATTAGCCACAGGTTAGCCGTTGTGTTTTTATCAATGGTGGATTAAAATGGGAATGCCAATCTTTAGTTAGATCATCTTGTGTTAGAGTTCTATTAAAAGACTGCATGTTAAATAAGGTTTTTTTTCTCCCCATATTATCAGGAGTAGCTTAGTGTACCAATAATTATTCACAGCAGTTTGACATTCATGGCCCATATACGGTACGGTATTATCACTTGGACACAATTAAATGATCATGAAGTTGTTCACCAGTCTGTGTATGCTGCATGTTTTAATGTTTTATGGGTCAGGTCTTGTTGTAATTAGCTTTTTAGAACACATGCGTAGATTTGATACAAATTAATCATGGCAATATTTAGGAAGAATTTTTCAGCTTAGTAAAGTAATTATTCAGCAATTTAAAGCTGTTTTTTAAATGCATATATATTTTAATAATTGAATTTGGTTTCTTCTGCCTTTTTTTCATGCTATGGAAGAGGCCAGTGTGTATTTACAGCCAGTGTGTTGTGTTGTGTGTGTGCAGTACAAAAATTGCCAATTATATTTGTCCACTCATCCGTAAACACTAACACTTGACAAACCACACACGTCATTCATTGTCCTTTATAGTAAATATGGATCTGTATGGTCTATAAGGTCTAGTATGGCTCAATACCTGAAAACACAGAAATGGTTAGACTTTAATACAGAACATAGACCACTATCATTTACTGGATTCAAGCTTCTGGACGTTATGTTCCAAATAGTCCTATAATTTACCTGTAAATGTGTTCCACTGTTCTACTTCATTTACAGCTTATAGTTTCTTTGCCTACTTTTTAGAAGTTTAAGTAAAATACAGAATAAAGCAACAAAACTGGTCAAAGGGATTTTTATGTCTTTTTTTTTTTTAAAGGATGAACTGAAATCATGACTGACAACATGATCCTCACAGATTCATTCATGTAAAAAAAAGAGCATCGTACAAAAAGGGTGTGCATTTATTTATTTGCACTACTAAAAAAAGAAAAGTAAGAAAAACAAAAAACCAAAATACAATAAATTGTGCAGGTCAGACAAAAAACAGAAAAAATGAGTTAAAATTTACGTGCTGAAATAACCATCAACGATAAGACAGTACAAGAGGATCCAAATGAGGGACAATAAATAGTAAACTTAATAAATACGCATATGCTTTTAGACTATGTATGGATGCCAATGTGATATTTGATGGGAATTGTAAAGGGAAACGCAAACTTTCACAAAGTAAAACTCAAAACAAGCTAATCATAACCAAGCAAATATTATATAGTACTAACACCTACTCTGAAAACAACAAAACAACAAATCATGCTGGGAGTAAATAAAACAAAAATGTCTTTATTTGTTCTTGAAAGCTTGAAGAAAAGGCAAAATGTTTATATGATAACAGAAGTGATAACCTGAAGTAATAATTAATTAAATTCGTCAAAATAATAATAAGTAATTGTTCCTATTAGGTTATTATAAATGACAATGTATCACTGCCTATTTCTCATTGTAGATCTTTTAGTTCATGTCATTATCTTGGTCCCATAATTCTCTTCCACTACCGGAGTGGCACAATTTCCATATAACTTTAAATGTTTTCATCACATTTACTAATGACGACCACAAAATGCTGTTTTTTTTAAATAGAACTCATTTGGATGATAATTTAAAAAAAAAAAACATTAAAACTGAAGGGTAGAGCGATGTGACATGTGGGTGAGGGGGCAATTCATTTTCACCTTCTGAAAATGTCTGTGAACGTCCCCAAAAAAAATCTGGCCCCTCCAGATGCCACCTTTAGCCTCCAGTCATGTTAACATCTCAGACGGACAGATATCAAACATGAAGACGGCAGATCATGCATTGATAGATGACCTCATCACCCACAGTCTGTTCTATAGTACCGTAATGGGTATCCATTTAGCTGTAACTTTGTTAAATTGAAATGAACTTCCCTCATCATCTCCAGATGCTCAGCAGATGTTTATATCAAATCTCAGTGGGCAGAGAAAATGTGTTTGGGGAACGGATTTGACTAACGCTTCTGAACAGAAAACACAAACTTTCCTCATGAATGTTAACAAACGATTAATAACCATTGTATATCTTGAGACGCGTGATGTTTCTACTGACTTTTGTTCCCTGTTGCTCTGTTGCTAATCAATAATGATGATAAATAAAACATGTTTTCTCTGACTCTGAATGTTTAGTTGGAGGAGAGTGAGATTTTAACGCTGAGTTTTCCATATATATGTTGTCAGTGATGTGCAAATTGTATATTTGTGGTATGTAATAATAAATCATTTTACATGTTTTATCTGATGAAGAACGCTTCAGAAGGTTTTCGAAAGTTAACTTGGATATTTTTTATCAGTCAGTCGAGTCTTTACAGAATCAGATCAGACACTCCAGAGAGATTAGCAAATAAATATTGATCATGGCAGTAGCAATATTTTACTTATAGAAAATGGAGATAAATATTAAAAAATACACCTTACAAAAATAAGATAAAACAATAAAGACATATTGGTACAAAGAAGGTCTGACTTTACTACTGTAAAACATGTTAATGCAATTGAGGTTTTAATGATTTATTTTGTTATTTATTGTAAAATTAACAGTAAAACAATAATATTTGACCGTAATATGGAGTATTATATAATACAAATGACATTTTAAATAGCCTTTAGCTGGAATAATTTTGTTTTCAGACACATTCCTGTTTTTATTCCTATTTATACACCTCAGTTATCACCTTTGACCTTGTGCAATGATTGATATATTTATATTCATTTGTTTACATTACATTATCACAATCATTACATGAGAAGAGGTAAAAATATATCAGTGACAGTGTTTTTGCTACATCATTGTTTTGTTTTTTGCAGATCATGGTGTTTGTGCATAGATTTGTGTCTATTTTCCCTTATCATAATCTCTTTTCCCGTCTCTTTCTCTATCCCAGTTCGTAGCTCAGCCCAACTGTCAGCAGCTCCTGGCGTCTCGCTGGTACGATGAGTTTCCAGGCTGGAGGAGGCGTCACTGGGCGGTCAAGCTCATTACATGTATCTTCATCGGCTTCCTCTTTCCACTCCTATCCATGTTCTACCTGATCTCCCCGAAGAACCGCTACGGCCTGTTTATCCGTAAACCCTTCATCAAATTCATCTGTCACACCGCTTCCTACCTGACCTTCCTCTTCCTGCTCTTCTTGGCATCACAGCATATAGCCTTCGCAGAACGAGACCTTCAGGGCCCACCACCCACAACGGTGGAATGGATGATCCTACCCTGGGTGCTCGGTAACTACGAACACACACACACACACACACACACACACACACACACTTCTGGATCACCTTCATGTTTAGTGCACTGTTGTACATCTGTTCCCTGTAATCACACAAATGAGTTTTTAATGGAAACTGAACTGAGACTCTAACTGTGACCATATGCATGTCTGATGTTTGTACGTGTGTCAACGGCGGAATAAAATCAAAAAACGTGCTTATTTGTTCATCTCTCCAAGGCTTTATATGGACGGAGATCAAGCAGATGTGGGACAGTGGTTTTGAGGACTACATAGATGACTGGTGGAACTTAATGGACTTCATAATGAACTCCTTGTATCTTGCAACTATTTCTCTGAAGCTCGTTGCCTATGTAAAGGTATGTACAGGGCAAACTGTATGACAGCCAGTCATTTACAAATGTTCTTATTTGCATAGTATATAATATCAGCATTAGCTGCATTTCTAAATTGAACAATATCTTTATATTTTGCATTTGCTAGTGGAAATACACCATATGGACAAAAGTAATGAGACACAATGAATTCAGGTGTTTCATTGCTGACAGGATCCAGTTTTATATACAGTACAGTTTTATATTACAATAAATGTAATTTCAGTGTTGATTTATTCAAATTATTATTATTATTATTATTATTATTATTATTAGTAGTAGTAGTAGTAGTAGTAGTAGTAGTAGTAGTAATAGTAGTAGCAGTAGTAGTAGTAGCAGTAGTAGTATTGTTATTATTATTTAACCTTTATTAAACAAGGAAGAATCACTCATTGAGTTTAAAAATCTCTTTTATAAGGATGTCCCAGCCAAAACGGTAGTATCAGATGGTTACAGATACTGTACATCCATACTAAAATATACATAAAACACAAATAAAACTCTAAAAAAAATCCTAAAAACTTAGATATAAAATCCACCAGTAATGTAAAAGTTTAAATAATTATAGTTTAAAAAGTTTCAGTGTTTCTAAACTATTTGTCAAATTCTGACCATAAATAATTGCTTTAAACCACATGTTCACACATTCAACCATGATATCGATTTGACATTTATCGTGATAAATCAGTGTAATAATACAATATCTCGGGCAACTGCTGACGCAACATTTTAATCATAATAATACTTCACATCAGCAGGAATAGGAAGTCCTGCAAGTGAAGGCTGTGTCTTAATATTTTTGTGCATACAGTGTATCTAATTGTGCTGGTGGTGTCGTTGTTCTTTTTAACAGTACAGTGGACCCAAACCCAGATGTACCTGGGAAATGTGGCACCCGACTTTGGTGGCAGAGTCATTGTTTGCTATAGCCAACATCTTCAGCTCCCTGCGCCTCATCTGCCTTTTCACTGCCAACTCCCACCTCGGCCCTTTGCAGATCTCACTGGGCCGAATGCTCCTGGACATCCTCAAGTTCCTCTTCATCTACTGTCTAGTGCTGCTGGCCTTTGCCAATGGCCTCAACCAGCTCTACTTTTACTACGAAACAGATGGGATAAAAGATGGGATAACTGAGTGCAAGGGTATTCGATGTTCTCACCAAAACAACGCATTCTCAACGTAAGTCGAAATAAATTGTCCCTAACAAATGTGTAATTTTAAGAATTAATGGGTTTGTTTTTCAGCAGCGCATAATTTGATGTATGGTTGTTTGTTTTTCAGGCTATTCGAGACGCTGCAGTCATTATTTTGGTCTATATTTGGCCTGATTTCACTCTATGTGACCAATGTTGAACCAGACCATGAATTCACTGAGTTTGTGGGAAGTACCATGTTTGGAACGTACAATGTAATTTCCCTGGTAGTTCTTCTGAATATGCTAATTGCGATGATGAACAACTCCTACCAGCACATTGCTGTAAGTCGCGTTGCTACTCCGCCGTATAGCTTAATGATACTAATTTGTCTTGCTTTCTTTGGTAAAACATTTTTTAAAAATTGTTGTGCCGTTTCTCTTTTCCAGGATCACGCAGACATAGAATGGAAATTTGCTAGAACAAAATTATGGATGAGCTATTTTGAAGAAGGGGGGACTTTGCCATCTCCGTTTAATATAATCCCAAGCCCAAAGTCCCTGTGTTATCTAATTGGATGGATAAAGACACACTTGTTTAAGAGACCAAGTGTCAAAAGGCTTGAAACCTTTGAAACTTTGGGGGTAAGGAATTTCCCGAAAATTTGCTTGTGTCTCTTGTTTTCGCGACTGTCACATCCGTTGTCTTATCTCTAAATGGCAAGAATTCATTAGTTCCCCTCTAGTGTCTACTGCCTCAAAATGGGTGACTCCAAAATAATTGAGAATTTCCTTTTGAGAACATTAGGAAAGCACAATTACCCTTCAGCTGCAAACAGAAATGTATTTATTTATGGATCTTTTCCTTAATTTTAGGTCCGTGCAGCTGAAAATGTAAGATTGAACCATGAGTATCAGGTAGTGATTTAATTTACACATTTTTCAGTGTTTTGATTTTTTGTTCTTTAAGTTATTTTTTTATTGCAGTTTAATTAAAATAATACCTGCCTCATGCCTATACAATAATGTCTCTTTTTAGGAGGTTTTAAGGAACTTAGTAAAGCGATATGTGGCTGCGATGATCAGAGATGCCAAGACAGAGGAAGGGTTGACGGAGGAGAATTTTAAGGTGGTATTCAGTTTTTCATATGTATCGGAAATAGAAGTTATTGTTTTGTTTTCCCCTCTGTTCCTTTGTAATCTCTGCTGTTGTTTAATCTCTAGTTGTCATTAACTGACAGGAGCTAAAGCAGGATATCTCCAGCTTCCGCTATGAAGTCCTGGGAATGATGAAGGGTAAATCTTACGGCGGCGCAGCAGGAAAACTCTGTAGTTCCACCCTGGCGTACCCTGGAAACCCGTTCAAATACTCCCCGAAACTGCCTACGGATGAGACTCAACAAATACTGAAAGTGTTTGATGTGACAACCAGCATCCTGCAGAGCAGAGCTGCCAGCAACGCCGGCTCCGAGGGCAGGCAGAGCTCAGCCAACGGTTCAGTTGGCCCGTCCGCTGCAGAAAAGACTCAGAAGGAGTTATGCAAGGAAATCTCAAAACAGAGCAGACAACCCTCTCAAAAACATGATGAAATATCCTCACTGCCAGAAGTGAATACAATGGAATCTAAAGGACAAGAGCCAGAGCAACTGAAGACTGAGAAGGTAACAGTGCAAGTGTTGAGGGCAGTGGAGAAGAGCATCCAGAAGATGGAACATTCTTCCAAAGAGCATACCACCGAAGTTAAAAATGGACCGAAAAAATACAAAAATTAATCGATCTGACCTTTTTTTAGATATTTTTGGAATTGCATATTTCACCTAACATAGTCCAATTCATTATCTTTTAGCCCTGCGTCCTGTTTTGTGTATTAGGATGTAATTAGGGTATGTTACGTTAGCTCATTTTACTTCTTGATAATAAAAATGCCAATGCTGAGTCAAGATGGAGCACAATTCAAGCTGATGTGACACTCAGGAAATCATGAAACATTGTCTAAAGCATTTCATTACAAAGCACTTACTCTATTCCTGTTTCTACCTTTTAATGTCCTAGTTCATTTAATGCTAAAATGTTAAACCAGTTCATCTAATGCTAAAATGTTAAACCACTATACACAATATTATTCCACAATATTATCCCTTTAATTACAATTTATTTAGGCATGCCAAAATAATCAGCAATCAATTAATTTCTATTTACCAGTTAAAGCACCTGTTTTGTTTAGATCAGAAGGATTTTTCATCGCTAGAAAGAGAGTGAGTATATGATCTTTTTGCAGGATTTGCTCCTCTATATGTGCGTTTGCGTCAGGTACGTGGGGCAGGTGAACTGTGTGCTACTTGTGAATATGTACAAACTACTAAGCAGTTAAATAAAATAATGAATATTCAATGTATTGCTGTTTTGACTCTTTTTTTTATCATGTCAAAAATACCAGTTGATGAAGAGGGAAAGTGACATCTACAAATGTTTGCAGGAATTAATTCCTCTTATCTCTCTAAATGAACATCTCCAATCTTGTTTCCTGTATTAAAAAAATCTATAAACTATTATATGCTCTATAGTTTCTCTTCTGTGCACAGTTTGCATCATTCTTCATTGTCAGAGGAGTGTTTTAGAACTGGTCTTAGCAGACGATCCATGGGTACATTAATTATATCACAGCTGTCCTGCAGATGTAAACTGACACCGTTCAGAATTTATATGATATTTAATTGCATGTGTTTAATTTTAGTTTGTCGTATGAGCAGCAGGCTTCAATACAACCTTTCACAACATTTGCTGCATTTCCAGCCTCACTTCATACTGCTCTCACTTCTCAGGAATCCCAGCATTCCACTCAACTTGGCCCCATAAAAAAAAAAAACAACAACTTTAAAATAGTGGAAAGTCTCAGTGAGAATAGCAATATAACTTAATGTAGCGTTCACAAATTTTTAAAATCACTTTTATAATTTAACAACTGATGATTAAATTATTCTCAGCTTGCTTTAACAATTCAATTTTGTGGCCAAAGCAGAAATGCACTGGTGTGAAACGTCTCCCTACTCTGTGGGCATAAAGCACCCTCTAGTGATCTGCAGACACGTACACATGCAGGGCAGGGCTGGAAAATGTGAGAAAAAGAGTCAAACAGGTCAGACGTTTTAGAGTGAGGAAGAGCTGACGTGAAAATGAAACCTATTTAAGCACTTTTTAGACACTTAACATCAGGAGGGGCCACATCCTCCCAACGTGATCTGAAATGGGCCAGACCAGTAAAATAATAACATAATAACATATACATAATGTCAACTCCAAACTTTTCTCTATGTTTTAGAGTGAAAAAAGTAAAATTACATGATGAAAATGTTTCCATCTACAAAGTATCGTTCAAAAAATGTGAATAACATGAAAAAATGTAAATTATTAAGAAAAATAAGTTTAATTTTAATAACATTATGCCTCCATTTATCATTTACATATGTGCATTACAACTTACAGATCACAGTGGATCTACAAACACACACAGCATTTAGTAACAGGTAGAATATTGTTGAAATTACATTTACTTCTCTTAAGACGTTTCAGGTTGTTCATATTTGTTCAGGTTTTTCACACTTTTTTATAAATGTAAATATTTTCATGTAATTTTTCTTTTTTTTACACACTAAAAACAAAGAGAAGAATTTGGAGCTGTCATTATGTATAGGTTATTATGATAGTATTTTATTGCCCTTGAGATGAAATTAGGCTGAATGTTGAGCCTGAACTAAAATGGTTGTTAATGTCTTTAGTGTAATTTTTACATTTCACAGATTCATCCCACGGGCCGGACTGGACCCGTTGGAGGGCCGGTTTTGGCCCACGGGCCTTATGTTTGACACTTGTGCTTAATGTATTACTTATAGCAGCAGCAACTTTACACCATCACATCTTAATATTAATAATTGTACTTAGAAGCTGAAACTACATTACTGAGTCCCTTAAACTAGCAAGAAACACAGAGGAAGCCGTCCTCAGGATCCGTCTCCATCTTTGTGACACATGCAGTGTTTGTTTCTGAGTGTCAGTGTAAAAGCGAGTGTTATGATTCAAAGTGCAAAAGCTGCACTGCATTTAATTATCGCTGTAGTGACTTCATCAGTGCCATTATTCCCCCATGCAAGCAAGTACATATTTGTCATTGTGCAAATTGGCAACTTGCTGGAACGCTGGAATTCTAACGTTAATGTGATCCAGCGTGAGAGGAGTTTAGGAGAGGTGGAAAGATTGGGCAAGAATATTGTGCTTAAGTGGTTTTCTAAAAGCCTTGTATAATCAGGTTTATTAGGGGGACTGTTGCGTTGAGAGTGTCGTTTCTCACAGGATGTGGTTTGTAGAATGGTTTTCGACTTTTTAACTGGTTAGAAGTACAAGCGTACACTTGTGACCTGGTTCTTTCCTGCTTTTTACAAATGATGAACAGAGTTAGTTGGCTAGGAGGACAAACCCTCCCTGCTTACATACTGAACATCTGGTTAGCCAGATGTTTAAGCAGAATAATGTGACTGACTGAAAAGTGAAAGTGATGTCACTTGGGTACGTTTTACTGACTAGTAAAGCTAAATAACAGCTGCATTTTTAGAACATACAATAACAAGATCTGACATTTTACATTGTGCTTGTTTGTTACCAGTGTTCTGTCTTACAGGCAAGACATAGTGGTGCAAAACCTTTTGTTTTTGCTGTTTATGTTGAGGGTTTACAATGTGGAACTTGGTGTGTGTTTTGAAAAGTCTTCACACTACATGATAAAACCGTCACTATGATCATGCAGAGGGCATGCAAACACATACACTACGTGGACAAAAATATTGGGACACATCATGGCTACAGCTGTAAGATGTCCTGTTCATGCTGATTTGAGATACACACAGAAAATATTTTAGAAAATTATAGGTAAAACAGTTGTGGATAAAATAAATAAATAAATAAATAAATAAATACAATTTTGGATGATATTAAGTAAAAAGCATCTCTGAGACATTTTGGAAGCAAAGATAACAATTCAAACCAAACTAACCAATGTCTACAATGTGATATTTATACCATTATAAAACTATATTCTGACATATGTCATTATTGTTTTGTATCCCAGACCTTTGAAACACCTGAATTCAACATGTCCCAATACTTTTGTCCACATAGTGTATTTAACATTTAACGTGTTCCAGTGGATGTAGTTCAGGTTGTGTTAACATGCCAAACACAAGCTCCAACATCTTCCCTTAAATGAAGTCCAACACATGAATTTTGGCCCATGTGCGAATTCACAAGGTAGTGTTGATGTTTGTTCAGAGAAATCTGTTTGATCAAGTGTTCGGTTAGGTCAGGTGAGGTTGTTCCATGAATTTTCACTCACGGTTCCATGGAAAGGGTGGATGTTAACCGCCCGAGACATGCTCCACCGACCGGCTCAATAAATACTGTCTGCTGGTTCAAGGCTCCCTCCTACCACTAGGTGGGGCAGACTACTCTCTGAAAGTCTTTTTCTTTCCTTTTTTTCCCCTTTAATAATCAATGCTCTGGCATTTGTTAAGAGCAGAGTTTATACAAGGTTCCTTTGTTCTTTGTCCAAATTAATGACACATTTCATACTTTCTTAATCACAGTATTCAGTCTGCTCAGGATGTGTGTTAGTGTGATGCTCACATTCAGGCTTTTAATATATATTTTATAATAAAATAATAGTAATTCATTATATAATCGAAGAATATTTAGTTAAGAGCCTATTTAGAAGCTGTTAGTGAGCCTTATACTTCACTAACTTCTTAATAAAACAAATATGAGTAATTTTATAAAGTGACACTGCTGTGCAATACTGTGAAAAACCCTAAATGAGAATAATGTTTTGCGGCAAGCTTTTATCTTATATGTCCCTTTAGAAAATAAAAATAATTATCCAAAGTAAAATTAGACATTAAACAAGACATTATTTATAAAAAATGGAATTGTATACAAAAGAACAGTTGCAGTGCTCAAGTGTTTATACTGAGTAAATGTCAGCTGTGGTCTTGTTTATGATAAATGATAAACAGTAAATGTTATCAGAACACAGCAAATTTAATGAGTTACACTTTAACAGACATTTTCACTGCTTTACATAGATTACTATGTATACTGAAACATATTCCTTGAGGTTCTGGGTGGTCCATGCAAAGTATGAAATGTTGCCATCCTCCCTGAGTGGAGAGTGAGACTCTTGGTATATAAACTCCCACTCTGTGTGCTCCCATTACTCTGGGTCTGGAAGGGCTGGCTAAGACACCAAGGATGAAGCTCCTTTTTGTAGCTGCATTTGCACTCTTTGTGCTCTCTTCCTTTGACAAGGCCGACTCTTCAGCTTATGATAAAATACTAACCCACAGTCGCATCAGGGCAAGAAAAGAAGGGTAAGCATGTTAATATTTTCCCTTTCCTCTTGGATATCAATGTAATGTCATGTCATTTAAATTAATTCTGCTTGTAGTAGCATTGGACAAGATTAACAAATGTAATTCCTCCCATTTGTGTATTGAGTATTGTTTTTTATAAGAAAGTATAAGTGTATTTATTAAATATGAAGAAAGTTGGAAAGTTGAGAAAATGTAATTATATTATTCTTTTTTATTGTTGTTGTTGTTGTTGTTTTTTGTTGAAATAGCCCTATTACAACCAGACTAGAGCCGTGGAATTCTAATCTTAAATCCATCAGGCATACATGTCTGTCTCCAGAACCAGCAGGGGCGGTTGCCAAATCACTATTCATATTTGACAGTCACAAGGAGGGCAGCATGTCACATAATAATTCAGTTTCATTTCAATAATGCACGGCTTTCAGACGACTCTTATTGAATCCTTTGATCTTCTTTCTGACTGTTAATTTCTTCTCACTTCAATTCTTATCAGACCCAATGTCTGCGCCCTCCAGCAAGTCATGGGGACCAAGAAGAAGTACTTTAGCAATTGTCGTAACTGGTACCAAGGGGCCATCTGTGGAAAGAAAGCGTAAGTGTTGTTTAATGTGTCCAACAGGCCGACTCATGTCTCCTCTTGAATGAATATTAAAAGTAAAAGCAACCTGTTTGATTTTGACGGGGGCCCCTCTCTCTCTCTCTCTCCTGCCGTCTGCTTCCTTTTCTTTATCTATTCTTTTGGGGTTTTGGTGGAAACTTGGATGTTCCCACAGATGCAAACATCTGTTATCTTACTTTGAATGAAACTACGGCTTAAAATGAAAAACACATTTGTGGATGCAGCCTTAAACTCTCTGTGTACTGAAGAACGACCCATTTGGTCCTATAAAGTGGAGTTGGGGGGTTTTCTTAGCTTGAGGAAGCCTGATCGTCATTGGATGCCACAGTGGTGAACCGCTGATTCCAGGATATGATGTGGCTGTAAAATGTCGACTGTTCATGAATGGAAAAGCATTTAGCTCAATAATTCTACACAAGCTCTTTTTTTCCCTTATTGTTCCAACCTTCTCAGCACTTTTGTACTTAAACATGGACTGGCCTGGTGCCTATTTCACTCCCTTTCCCCCTGTCTCTCTCAGTCTCTTTTTTCTGACGTTCACACACATACACACTGACTTGGCCTAAGTTTGGTCTCTATGATTGCATTATGGCCGAGGCGTGAGCAGCACTCTAAATAGGCCCAGTTCTTTTAGATGAATACACCTCTCACGGCACTTGGCAAATGTCAAAGAAGCCAAAGAATGTTATCTATTTCAGAGGGAGTGTAAGGTTAGTTTTTTCACATGGTGGCAATGAAATCAGTCAAAAGAAAGACCAGTTGCTTTCACACAGTTCACTGCTTTACTATTTACACCTGCTGCAATATCTTGACATAACATGTTCTAGAATACTGAGAGAAACCTTGACATCATTAGTAACTATGAGAGCTGCACAGAAGGAAAAGTATGGTTATTAATTATTTCATGTTTAATTTATTATCTGCTAAATGGATAAAGATGTAAAATGGAAATAAAACTTAACCCATAAAGACTCAACAGCCACTGGCAACCAAAAGCATTTACTGATCTAAACTTTTTAACACCTGTTGATGCACTAATTCTGTCAATACATGTAAATAATTAGTGTAAAATTCAACCTCTTCGTGATCATCAGATATGATCATTTGGATGTTCAGAGGCTCTGTAGTTAATGTGGAAACACCATCATATTCTACAACATTGATTCACCAGTAAAACCCATGGAGTTTACTCAATGACAGTGGATGGAAATGCTTGTTTTTGCATTCAGTTAACAATATCTTTGCCAAAAAAGTAACTTTTTATTTATTTATTTTCTGTTTCTGATATAATAACCTTTGAATTTACTCTACGTTTTCATGAACATCTACATGATCAATGAATCAAATGTAGGAAAATACATGATGTACATTGAAAAATGCAAAATATTGAGGATAATATTGGAATAAATGGTGATAAATCACTTAAAAATGGTTAAATGTAGAGAAAAAAATCATTTGGGAACTAACTGTAAACTTTGACTGTAGTGTCTCATATTTTTAGATAGAGTTCATACCATTGACATGTAACATAATTCAACCTGAATCTGGATCTACTAACTGGTTGAAATTTGACTTTGTGGCCATTGCTGCTCAGTTCAACACTTTGTTCTTATTGGATGAGGGATGATTCAACGTAATTCTGCTTCCAAAATGTCTTTATCTCCTTCCAAACTCGACTTGGAATACATCCCCATGCAGTATATGTCATGCTATCTAATTTAAACTGATAAAAAATAATTGTAATGTGGTGTAGTTATAGGTTTTTAGTGGAACACTTCTTTTATAGAGATGCTGACAAGTCAAAACTTTCCAACCCCATGGCCAGACACAATCCCACTATGTGGGAGAGCAATGTAGCGAGAGTTTTGCTGACTCTGCCCCAATGGAGCTGGAGTGATCTCATCCCAGAACCTCCAACTCCATTCGACTTCGCTTCAAATCCAGTTGTTGAAGAGGCGCAGTTAGCCGTGACCCAGACGCCTCTGTTCCTCGACTGAGACATCAGCGCTGGAACAAGTTTCTGCCTGAAGTCTCACTGTTCAGACATTAATCACAAGTGACTGCCAGTGATTGCTTGCTGTCAGTATAATATTGTTTGGGTTTTGTTATGCTTATCAACCATGGACCTAAACACTATTGACCCCAGATGCACAAAGCGGATTTTTATCTCATAAGTAACAATAACACCATCTTCTGGTTATTGGTGGTTTAGTCCTTTATAAGACACTCATAGGAATACTCTGAAATTCACAATTTCAACCTTAATGTGTTATTGGAGGACATAACACGACTTTATTACTTTAATGAAATTCTAAAAAAAGTTTATTGTTACGTAGAAAATCAAGGTCAATGAAGTTACCACATTCGGTTCCTTACCCATAAGTGGCAAATAAAAAAAATACAACAAAAACACAAGTAAGATGAAAGGAACGTGTATTTTAGAACATTAGAACATCATTTTTAGAACATTAGACCAGCATAAGTGCTGATCCAGACACATTATCCCTTTGAACATCATTACTTACATTAGTACCATTACTTCATGGTACCTAACAAAGCAGCTACACTCATTGTTTATGCAGAGGTGGATCTTACAGACCCTGTAGACCATATTGGACCTGAGATTGTTGCCTCACTGTCCTCACTAGAACTGCTGCTGTCACTTACGTGTAATGTATGTGGAAATGACCAAAAATAGTCACTTGCTCGATAAAGGGTTAAAGAGCCATATTGTTGTTAACATTGTGCTTATAGAAAGTAAAATGCTTTTTTTTCACCTATAGATTTTGTCTTAGATAAACTATGGTGTTATTGCTAATAATTATGGTTATTTATTTCACAAATGACCTAAAAAAGTAGTTTCCAAACAGTAATGACTGGGCAGTCTATAAGGAATTCCCCTGTGAATTCTGGACACATATGGTATTATTCAGTACTTTGTGCTGTTCTGTCTCAAGGGTCTTTTTTTATATATATATTGTTGCATTTGTTAGTCATTTGAGGTGAGTTGTACATTACCAAATGTCTGGCTGTCCAAATGTCGGAGATAATACTACAGTTCCAACATGTTCCAACCTGCTGACTTAGGGGTTATAGTCATGTTTATATCTGGCAGCTGCAGTTAGTATTTTACAATCACCCTCAGGCTATGGTGTCCAGTGGAACATATACGCTTTTCCCATGTTCATGCAACAGTTTCTCAACCAACATTTGCTACTTGGATCTATTTAATCTACAAAGATCACACAATCCTCTGTCTCTACATTATAAAAGTCTGTAAAAAACCTGTAAAACAATTAGCTGTTAGCTCAAATCTTTCCATACGAGCCAGCAAACCTTTTAAATGTTCCTCGTCTTACTTTATATTTCCTAAATCTCAACTCTAATTACGCTGCAGTTCTGCAAGGACACAATTATTATGTTTTTGAGGTTAACCAAAGGCGAAGTCCGAGTCCAAACTAATTGTTTAGCTTCAAAGAGGAGGTCTCGGTAATATAAATCTACTACTGTAATGGTAGCATAATCCTTGAGGCACCCTTTCCATTAGGTTTTGGCCCAGGATGTTGGATCACATGGTGTATTTGGGTAATGAAACAGATAATGAGTAACAGCTGGAAACACAAAAACACAAAACCAATACTGAATGATGATTCAGCTTTAAACATGGCAACCTGATATATACAAATACACAGCTTTTTATAGTACTGTGTTGAAATAAACGGTGCTACTTACAAGAGTTTAATCCACATTTGTGATGTGTGTGTTTTACTTGCAGGACGGTGCTTTATGAGTGCTGCCCAGGGTACATGAAACTGGATGGCATGCGCGGTTGCCCTGCAGGTACAGTGTGTTAAGTGCCGAGTGTCATCACAGTGTAAAGGTTAGACAAATCTGTAGAGCAGCTGTGTTCTATTATTAAAAGCTGACAAAATAAACTACAAGACGGTGCCATGGCAGACTGTCGGCATATGTGGATTTCTTTATATTCAATCTCAAATATTTCAACAGTTTCTTAGTTCTGTTTTGAGAAAGTCAGCCTGGCGTGAAGACACTTTCCTGTTTTTTAGTGGCCCCAATCGACAACGTCTACGGCACCTTGGGTCTGGTGAAGGCCACCTCAACGCAAAGTTACTCAGACGTTTCCAAGCTGAGACCTGAGATCGAGGGCTCTGGGTCGTATACCTTCTTTGCACCCAGCAATGAGGCCTGGGACCTTTTGGATGAAGTAAGTACATAAATAAAAACCTGTAGTGTCTGGTCATGTCTAAGCAGGTCGATTACCGTCTAATTTTCCTTACCTATCAGCAAATGAGGAGTGCGCTGGTCAGCAACGTCAACATCGAACTGTACAACGCTCTGCATTATCACATGGCCAACAAACGCTTCCTGACCAAAGATTTAAAGAACGGAATGACAGTCACCTCCATGTACAATGACCTCGGTCTTCTCATTAACCACTACTCCAACGGGGTGAGTATTATTACATAATACAATCCTCTCACACTTGTACTAAAATCACTAAAGGGGAATGTCACGTGCAGATCGTGACTGTGAACTGCGCCAGGATTATCCACGGTAACCAGGTTGCCACCAATGGAGTTGTCCATGTAATCGATCGTGTCATCAGCGCTGTTGGAAACACCATCCAGGATATCGTTGAGATTGAGGATGATCTGACAACTCTTGCTGTAAGTACAGGCAGAGGTAGAAACTTAACCCTTAAAGACCCAAACAGCATCCAAAAGCATCTACTGATCCAAAATGTTTAATAACTTCTGATCCATTAAACTTATTAATAAGTGTAAAGTACAGTTTGTCACCTTTTCATGGTCATCAGATATGACCCATTTGGACGTTCAGAGGCTCTGTTAGTGAACATGGAAACACTGTCATCTTCTACAACATTGATTCACCAGTAAAACCCATGGAGTTGGATCAATGACAGTGGATGGAGACACTTGTTTTATGTTCAGTTAATGATATATTTTGACAAAAAAGGCACTGTTTTGTCAGTTTTCTCTATTTCTGATATAATAACCCTCAACTTTAATCTTAGCTTTTATTGACATTTACATGATCAGTGAATTAAATATAGGAAAATACATAATAATACATATAATATTATGATAAATGGTGATAAATCACTTAAAGAGAGGTTAAATAGAGAGGAAAAATCATTTGGGCATTGCCACAAAAATAACACTGGGTCTTTATGGGTTAAATAGTGCTACAGAGATGGGTCACATTACATAAATACAACACATTTGTTGACTATAAACTTTTTATATTTGACTTTTCCTACCACTGCAGGCCAAAATAAAAAGGCGTTTATAAATGGAATACAAAATATGAGTTACTGTATGTGAACAGAGTACATGCATGCAGACAATATGCATATACTGTATGCATCAAACTGAACAAAAACCATATTGTCAATCTTTTGCTTTAGCTCTGCAAATACTGTACACACTGAATAATCCTGCTGGTTAAATCACCATCTAGGATGTGGCCCAGAAAGCTGGTTTGTTGGAGAGCCTGGGTCAGTCAGGACATTACACTCTCTTTGCACCCACCAATGAGGCCTTTGAGAAGCTGGGCAGCGATGTGTTGGAGAGACTTCAGAACGACAAGGAGGCCCTCCAGGGTAAACCAGACTTTTTGGTCTTACAGGTCTGCTTCCTTTACATAACACCCAACAGGAAAGATCGCTCAAAGCCATTTTAAACATTGGGGCTAAGACTGGGGCGGTATATAAACTGTGGCAAAATAAGACCGCATTTATATTTAATGATGAAGGTAGAAAAGAAAAAAAAAAGTGGTTCCCCAGTGGCATGTTTTGCAGACTGAGTCATCCATAAAGGGATGGATTTTTTTTTTTTTTTTTTACATGTTCAACTTCTTCCAATTTGAAACAGATGAAGCCACAATCGTCTGTACAATGAATCTGGAACTTACACCGTTTTGGCAAGCTGTACATAACAAACTTGTGTTGAGGAGTAATAAAAATGACTTCAGTTTCAAGTCAGGCATGAAATTGTGGCTGGAAAGTCAAACAAAGCAGCACATTATTTGACACTTAAGTCATGTTTTTATGTCGTGCGTAGCTCAGAATCATTCTATAGTGACTTTATCCTTCAAACCTTTTAAAGAACTATATTTTCTTAATCATGAACCCAAAAATTAAACTCTCAAATGTACAGCGACTATGAGTAAAAAAAAAAAGTCAAGGAGAAAACAATAAGAATGTGAAGTTATTGCAACAGTACTGACATTAGCTAGTTTTGCGTCAACGGCAGACAACAGCTGTTTCATTGAGCAATCTGGTCAAATTGGCAACAAACCAATGGTGTTTATTAGCCTTCAGCTTAGCCTGTGATCGGAGATCACACCATTTCACAGAAATTTAAAGAGAACAGCTAGTCTTCCGTCTGAAGGACCCAAGGGATCCAAGGGTCCACAGGTTCCCAGGGTTTTATATCCCCAGCTGCTGTGGAACATTACAGCGAACATAAAATCGCCTTTACAGCTAAATGACCTACTCTTCACTCAAACATACATGAATTTACCTGTGTACCGAAGCACCACATTTATTATTCCTTTGTTTCAGCTCTTCTGAAATTCCACCTCCTCAACTCGGTCCAGTGCTCTGAGGCCATCATGGCTGGCAGTACTTATGAGACAATGGAAGGCAACAACATTGAGATTGGATGTGATGGCGACAGTTTGACTGTAAATGGAATCAAGATGGTGCTCAAGAAGGACATTGTAACCACTAATGGTGTCATCCATCTTATTGACCAAGTACTCATGCCTGACTCAGGTTAGACATTCACACTTGTTTCATCTAAGCCCCTGATTCCCTTTAGAAGTAACCACCTATTTTGATGGTATTTGTGTTCTGTGTGCTCTTTAAGCCAAGCAGGTTATGGAACTGGTGGGAAGTTCTCAGTCAACCTTCGGTGATATGGTGTCTGAACTGGGCTTGGCCGGAGAAATGAGAGCAGACGCTGAGTACACTTTACTGGCTCCTCTCAACGCAGCCTTCACTGGTGAGTCACACACTACTTGTTACATCACACACACTACTATTTTATTCTCTGCAGGTGGCAGAATATGAACCGTGACTACTGCAGACTCATTCAGTCTGGAACAAAGGGAAATATTTTCATATCTCCTGTCCTTTCCTATGAATGAATATTCTATGTCTATGTATATGAGGGGTCATATACATCTGAACAACAGCCAGAAAGATCACACATTTCATTTTAAAAGATGAAAACACATTTATTCTACATTGTAAAGGTTAGTCATACACATACAGATGTTGTTATAATGCAGAACCTGCAGCTCAAATAGATATTTAGGTTCAGCAAATCATTCCTAATAACTGATTCCCACCTCAAATGTTTTTGGCAAAGCAAAAAAGCTGCTTATTCTTAATACTGGAACATATTTTCCTCTCCTCCTCACATTTTCTGAATACATTATTATTATTCTTCTGGCCTGAGGTTTGGTGGTGCAGATGTGGCCCTCAGGCTGCCAGTGGATGCTTACTGCTGTATATGGAGTTTTAGGAAAATAATAGATTTCATTTTGGACATTGCATTAAGCTGAATGCCATCTAAAACCAGAGCCCTATTCATCACAGAACATTCCTGCACGTCATTTTACAGGAGAGGAGATGTTTTGTTTCTCAATGTGCGATTAATCTCAGCAGTATACTTTTATCTTCAGGCATACTGTTTCAAAGGGTATAAGAATGCACGGTGTTGCAACAACTGGATGCAACAGGAATTGTAAACTCTTTTCTTGGTGCAGGATTTGTAGATTATCATATGATCCATCTATAGGACTGTGCAGTAAATCAGGAAGTTGCTGCAACTTTTTTCATGGTTAGTTTTGCAGCTGCTGCTCTTGGGACACTGCAGCCTAAATAGCAGGACCATTAAAGTCATTTCAAAGTGGGTCCCTACTCCCAGCTCAACAAATGAAATAAAGAGCAGTGGTAGCCAGGCAAGCTGCTCGTGAAAGGGGAGAGGGAACAATGGACAAAGTCATGAAACAGAGAAATAAATATGATGGTTTCATAACAATTATATTGGAAAACACAAATAAAAATGCACATACCTACGGGCCTATGGGACAGGTCAGAGTAAATGCAGCCAAAGCACATGTTTTGTCCTGCATCTAGCAGTCTTGTAACTGTGTATCTGTGCAGCTTTATGGTGTACCTCTGCAGAATGAACCCATAAAGACCCAGTGGCAGTTCCCAAATGGATTTATCTCTATTTCTTCCTTTCTTAACTGATTTATCACCAGTTTTTTTCATAATATTATCCTCTGTATTTTGCATTTTTGGTGTAAATCATGTATTTTCCTCTATTGAATCCACAGATCATGTGGATGTTCATGAAAATTCAGAGTAAATTCAAAGTTAATTATATCAAAACAGAGAAAACTGAAGAAAAAGTTTCTTTTTCAGCAAGAATATTGCTAACTGAATGTAAGAACAAGTGTGTCCATCCACTGTCATTGATCCAACTCCATAGGTTTTACTGGTGAATCAATGTTGTAGAAGATGACGGTGTTTCCATGTTCAGTGTGGAGCCTCTGACCGTGCAAAGATGACAAACCGTATTTTACACCAATTATTTACATGTATTGATAAGATTAGTGGATCATCAGGTATTAAACATTTTATATCCGTAGATGGTTTGTGTCACCAG
This sequence comes from Apogon talboti, assembly GCA_037367365.1. Classification (NCBI taxonomy): domain Eukaryota; kingdom Metazoa; phylum Chordata; class Actinopteri; order Kurtiformes; family Apogonidae; genus Apogon; species Apogon talboti. The sequence continues at coordinate 27,078,751 of JAPQRQ010000006.1, read as the reverse complement.
TGGCTCTTTGGGTCTCTATGGGTTAACCAAAGAATTAATATCAAAAGTATAAATGCAATTTCTATTGCTGGAGTGGTTACATTGAGTCATAGTACATATAATTTTGGTGACAAATATATCCTGTACATTATTTCCTCTGTAGATGAAGTAATGTCCATGGATCAGAGGATGCTGAAGATTATCCTGGAGAGCCACATCTTGAAGGAGAAGATCACCCTGGGGCAGCTGTACAATGGCCAGCAGCTAGAGACACTTGGAGGAAAATTTCTGAGAGTCTTCATCTACCGTACAGTGGGTCCAATTCTCTGAACTTGAGCGAAAAATTGCGACCGGGTTCCCTTCACATCATTATACCAGTCATTTGGCCTTCAACCCCTGTATTCTTTTGGACGTAACACTAATCTCATGCTTTAAACATGATTATTTCTGCAGGCCGTGTGCCTTGAGAACGCCTGTCTTATAAGAGGCAGTAAAGAAGGCAGCAACGGGGCCCTTCATCTGATGAGGACGTTTTTGAAACCAGCGGAAAAATCTATGTTTGAGATTCTCAAAGAAAACGGAGGGTTCAAGTAAGCACACAGCAACGGTATTAAACTGCAGCACATTACTCAAACCACATCTTTCTGTATCTTTCCATCAAATCCACATGGCACATATGGTCAAGAAAGTGCTGCTGTTGCAACAATGTCTAGCCTCAGTGGTTTTCCGAACAGGATAGTAAGTGTTTTCTTCTCTGTGCTGCAGGATCTTTTTGTCTCTGATGGAAGCTGCTGGCCTGACTGACCTCCTGAAACAAGAGGGAGACTTTACTCTGTTTGCACCAAGTGATATGGCATTCGCTGGTTTGAGTGACAGCGATTTGGCCTTGCTGAAGGGTGCGTCTACAAATTTCATCATCCTTTAAACTCAGTGGGAAGCTTTTTGGGCGTTTTAACCTCCTAAGACCCGGGAGCCCCACAGGTTTTTGAATTTTGGCTTTTTTTAATTAAATAATTGCTTATATTGGAAACATCATGATGCAACAGTTTTTTCAGATGCATTCTTAAAAATTTTTATGAAATATCATTTGCGGTGGACAGTTGGGGTTTTTTTGTATAAAGCTGTGAATTTCTTGTCCCCACACGTGGACAGTGGGTCCTAGGAGGTTATAGCTGGAAATGAAATTGGGACATATTTTGACTATAACCTGACATAAGTATTTGCTGCTTTGTGTTTCAGGTGACATAAATGCTCTCAGAACCATCCTGTTGTATCACATCAACAATGGTGTCTTTATCGGCGGTGGCCTGGAAACTGGGGTGACTAACCTGCTCAAGTCTCTCCAGGGCAGCAACCTCAGAGTGATGTTTGTAAGTGTTTTGGACCAGCAGAACTTAGAACATTTTAACTTAAAACCAGCACGTGTTTTATTCTGAGGAAATTAAACATTACTGACTTCAGTGTAAGTAGTGTAATTATTCAGTGTAATTATTTTAATGACAGAAACAATCATTGTAATCTGATAAAATCTCTGTCAAACCCTCAACTTTAACTCTTTCATGCATGAATTATGAGAACCTTAGTCAAGATTTTTTTCATGAGTGTTTTTATTCCTCTTCAGGCAATTGAATTTTTTTAATGAACCTGTTTTTCATGGAGTTACAAAAATGTCAACCCAGCTGGACACCATGTGTTCAGTTTTTTAAACAAAGAAACGTGTATTTAAAACGCAATATCAGAAAGTGATATACTGTGTGAAAATTAGGAAATAAAAACATTTTTAATGCAGCTAATCTGATGTTTTCCTCACGTTATTATACTCTAATACTAGTTATTATTCACTTCATGGAAATAACATACAAAAAAAACTTTTTGTCTAAGAAAACTATTAATTTCAGTCTAATAACAATTGTTGGGTGATATGCAACTAAAACAAAACAACAAAACCCATGAATATACAACAGCTGTAGAATAGCTGTCCACTGCAGTGACCATTATGCATGAAAGGGTTAAAACTCAGCGACCTTCTAATGCAGTGTACTGTACAGATGGAGTTCATTCTACACCTTCAACGGTTCATACAAGGGCATTATTTTTGCCGTTTTCTTGTCTGTAATTGTTTTTAACTCTACCTCAGGCAAACAACAGCATGCTTGTGAACTCCATCCAAGTCCCTGAATCTGATCTCATGGCCACAAATGGAGTCGTTCACTTTGTCAACCACCTCTTGTATCCTGCAGGTACAATTTACAGCCACATCAACTCTTCACTTCCTTTTGTAAATCTGTCAAGGGATGCACTCTCTGCACGGTTTGATTACCAGTGCCATTGTAAAGGTGGAGCTGCGGTTAACGCCTCGTCCTTTCTTCCAGATATGCCTGTTGGAAGCCAGGATCTTCTCATGCTATTAAAGAGGCTTATCACTTACATCCAAATCAAGGTGCTGTATGAAAAAGTGATTTATTATTATAAAGACTTTATACAGACGAAACCATAAAATATAAATTGTGCAACTTCACACAAACTTCCAGACAAGAACCTGCTTGAAAAACATCAGAGGGCATTAAGCAATCGGGTTGAAATCACAAGAGAACATAGAGTTTTTTTCTCCCTTAGTGGAAACATTTTGTTCTGATATTGTGATATTTCTATATTATCACACCGAAATGTATTGATTTGTATTATGCCTTTTAATTATGTTTAATTCTTTATTTACAGTACATTTCAGGGTTCAGATATCAGGAAATCCCCCTCACATTTTTGAGTAAGTGACCCTGTTATTATTATTACTATTATCATTATCATTAGTAGTAGTACTAATAGTAGTAGTAGTAGTAGTAATAGTAGTTGTGTTGTTCATTTCAGTTCCATTCACAGAAATTAATTATTGTATGATCTGTATCTCCTGTTCTTATTAGAGAGGACCGTCACTCGTATCGTCGAGACAGGTACAGTAAAGTAAAAAGTATCATCATGATGTGATGTGCTAATCAGAAATGGAGATTATGTGATTCATAAATACAGCAGAATACATATAGAAAAGTAGAAAACGGGAGACAACTGTTTGTTGAGTCAAAACGTGATCAATTTCTGTCACTTTGGGTCATTCAAGATAAATTATTCAAATTCTGCATGTGAGAATCCTGCATAACATTTATCAGGGAAGATAATCGACTTCCTGCCAACGTCCAACAGTAGGTTGTATAAACAGATGCAAATAAAGTAAAGTCAAACTGTAGTAAATTTGCAAAATACCAGATGCACTTTGATTACACTGGTCTACAAGTAAAGTGCTTCCAGACAAAAGTAGTGAAATGATACCATGTGTGAGTCACTGATAAAGAAAAATCCAGTCAAAAATGCTGGTTGGCTGAAGTTTCAAAGATAGAGTCTTGGGTCAAAATGTGAAATTCGAGAATTAACAAGAGAATGGATTTTCCTCCAAAGGAATATTTGTGTCAGAGCTACCAGATCTACTTCAAAAAACTGTCTGTACATGACAATACATTCACTTTACAGGTTTTATCTAGTGGAAGATTTATACAACTATTGTATAAATGTACATAAACTAATATATATGTGTAATTTATCATATACCTTGAAAACATCAGCAAACCAGCACTTTTGTCATTTGTTTTCCAATTAGTCTTATTAAAATACGTAACATTTAGCACATTTAATCTCTGAAGCATCCAGTGAAAGGTCTACTTGTCATGATACGATCATGCAAATGCAGAGCTCTCTGTATTGTGGGGTGTGCTATGCTCGCTGTCATTTTGGCTGGAGTTAAATGTGGCTTTTTCGTTTTTCTGTCTAGTTCCCGATGTGAAGAAAGTGACTAGGGTTATCTCAGCGGAGCCCACAATTACCAAGGTCACCAGGGTCATCGAGAGTGATCCAGTCATCACCAAAGTCACCAGAGTTGTGTCAGGTATATTGGTTTATTAAATACAGTAATTATGTTATTAATGTTATGCGATTTATTAGGTGAAAGTAACTCGTTGGTGTTGGCATTTCCAGGTCCTCAGTACTCATCCAGCGCTGGCACCACCAACATAGATCTGGAAGGTCAGTATGACATTAGACACATTTACAATCTGTAGCCATATCACTGTAGAATTTAAGAACTGTCCAGTTATACTGTTTTGTGTGGTAACATTCCTGTGTTACCTATGATTGGATTAGATTAGATTAGATTAGATTAGATTAGATTAGATTAGATTAGATTAGATTAGATTAGATTAGAAAATACTGTAGTTGTCATACTTTGTACATTAACCCTCAAAAACCTAAACAGCCATTAGTAATAAAAAGTATTTACATCGCAACCCTATCAGTACAGTTAAATACTTCAAGTAAATGCAGTTTCTCACCAGATGTGTCTTTTTTGGACTTTTAGAGACTCCGTAGTCCATGAAAGTGGTTGTAGACAGTTATTTTTATATTCAGTAATGATAGATTTTGCTGAAAAAGTCACTTATTCCTCAGTGTTCTTGGATTGTTTTTTTTTATAATAACCTTTGAATTTATTCTGAGGTTTTATAAACATTTACTTGGTTAGTGAATTAATTATAGGAAAATACCAGATTTTTACTGAAAAATGCAAAATGCAGTGGATAATAGTATAATGAATAGTGATAAATGATTTAGGAAAGTTTAAATGTAGAGGGTTAATAACATATGCATTCAAAAAATTGCTAAAACATAGTATACAAATGTTAGCTGAATGTGACTGTATATAACCCTTAAAAGTAGACACAGAGTATATAAATACTACAAAACTCATGTTGTTGGTACATTATACAAATTACTTACGACACAGCTGTTGTAACTTATACATTCAGCTTCACTTTAAGCCTGTTTCCTTTTTCATTAAGGTGATTTTTCACATATCGCCACCATCGAAGGGAGCCCTAACGTTGACACCGAAAGGCTTACCAAAATTATCCAAGGTGAGTTTCACAGTCTGCGCGCTCGCGGACAGCGGTGGACGAGAGCTTAATGAAAATGTATGACTGGTATATGTTTACCTCTATAACAGGCAGTTCAAGAAGACCCCCTTCCCGAAGAGTTTTAGGTAAAGACATAATTCAGCGATGCTAAAAGCAGTGCATCTGTAATAAATAAAGCATAGCCTGCGAGTTGGTTCAGCTCCCTCTTCTGCTGCCATGCTTCCTGCTGCACCACTCATCAAAGCTGTGCTCAAAGCTGGCTCTCTTGCAGCTGCTGTTCATATTCTAGCACTAAATACAAAGAACCCCAGCTCCATGTATTACATATAATACATATATGCACTATGCACTTTATTGATTTGTATTCACCTCCATCTTAACTGAAAAATGACATGTGACTTTGCACATTACAGTTTAATTTTTGCACCTTACTGTTTGATCCTGTTCGTCCAGATTTTCAACAGTTCTTTTTGATTCTTCTAATTTATTATGTGTAGTGTGTTTGCTCTTGTGTTCTTATTTTATTCTTATATTCTATTTTTACTGTGTGTCATGCTGCTGCAGCACTACAATTTCCCAGTTTGGGATCAATAAAATCTATCTATCTATCTATCTATCTATCTATCTATCTATCTATCTATCTATCTATCTATCTATCTATCTA
>JAPQRQ010000006.1:27011142-27035296 GCA_037367365.1 Apogon talboti | reverse complement strand
AATAATAATAATAATAATAATAATCTCTTTGAGTTTCTCTGGAAATTCTTAGCTTATCCACATACATGCTTAAAACATCTTTTTTATTCCATTCACCTATGTTTGAATCACATTTCGTAGCTAATGTGAGTAAACGCGGGGGGGGAGATAGCTGTGGCCTAGAAGACTGAAGACTGAAGGGCCATGGGTTCAATTCCCAGGACTTTGGTTTTTTTTTTAGCTTTTGGCTGAAAATTGTTTGCTTCCTATTTGCTTCCCAGGTCCTTGATATGGCAAGCCCACTGCTCCTAGTCTGCAGTGTGTGGTATGGTGTGTTCCTGCATGTTCTAGAGATCTAGGGTTAAATGCAGAAGGTAAATTTCACAAAATAAAGAATTTTAGTCTTAATGTAGACCTGTATCATTAAAATATTCAACATAAACAACAAAAAACTCAGGACAGAGTGCAGCCGGAGGAACTACTAAAAGGGACCAGCGCTGGGCCAACAGACTGACTCTGGTTTTTAACAGGTTTAATTCTAACCCCAGTTCCTCTGCCATCCGGCCTCCCCCTCTTCAGCCCAGCAGCCACTACTCACTCACTTTCTCTCCCCCTCCCCTTCCCCCTCCCTTCCCTTCAGGCTTCACTCCACTCTGAGCCTCAGTCTGCAGAAGGTCCCCGTCCTGTGTGGTCCTAAGTCCTAAATGGTTCCTAAATCTGACCTCTTGACCTCCCATCTAATGAAGACCACAGAGAGGCTCATCCTCAGCCACCTCCGCTCCATGGTGAGCACAGCGATGGACCTGATGCAATTTGCGTACAGGCCTAGCATCGGGGCAGATGATGCTGTCATCTACCTTCTGCATCGGATTCTGACTCACCTGGAGACCACTGGGACCTGTGAGGCTTATGTTCTTAGACTTCTCCAGCACTTTCAACACCATCCAGTCACCATCGACTATCTGACCAACAGGCCACAGCATGTGTCATTGCGTAACTGTATGTCTGAGACCATAGTCTGCAGCACAGGGGCCCCTCAGGGAACGGTACTCTCTCCATTAATTTTCAGCCTCTATACCTCAGACTTCACATACAACACCAGCAGCTGTCATCTCCATATTTCTCCGATGACTCAGCCATTGTTGACTGTGCGTCTGAGTGGAGTACAGGCCTGTCATGAGGGACTTTGTGGACTGGTGTGAGCGCAACCACCTGTGCTTAAACACCAGTAAGACTAAAGACGATGATTGACTTCCAGAGGACGTCACTTTGATAGTCGGTAGATTTGATGTTAAATGCTACCACAGAGGTCGTCTGACTGTTATGCAACCAACCGTTTTCAGGAAAATGAGCCACTTCTCCCATTGGACTCCACCAAACAGATGAGACGCTGTTCTCCATCCAAAAAGGACCCATAGGTCAGAGGTTGGAATATTGGATCTTTAGTCTGTTCATCTTTAGTTGTAGTTCCTACTTTGGCGTCTCAAGACCACATTTGGTTCTTTTTGGGGAAAGTGACCTTATTGTGTTTTCCTGCCAGAAGCCACGAACAGCAGCAATTATCAAAACAACAACATAAAGATGAAACTGTGTGTAAATTAAACAGACTTTGAAGAGGGGGCCAAGCGGGATCAGTCAATGTCTTTAAACCTAATTGGAAAAACACTGCTGCTGCTGTTACTTACATACAGTAAACTCCACCAACTTAGCCACACTGCTAGGAAACAGCAGCAACACATGGGCTGACTTCCTGCATCGGTTTGTGTGGAGGAAAAGTTGGTGTGATTGTATGGAAAATCCGACTGCTGGGACCACTGATGGAGACGCGACTGCGCCTTCTGAAGATATATGAGCTGTTGAAAGAATGACAGCAGTGTATGAGGACTACTGGAACTAAAACTACTGGATGTTGTTTAGAACACAAAGCAGATTGTGCAATAGTTTATACAGTGCAAATGCTCCTGTTTTCACTATTTTACACAGGTTTTGTATCATTTATGTAGTTTTCTTTCATCTAACGACTCAAAAATAACATGGATGGTTTAATGCTTTGCTCTGTGAAATTTAATCATCATTGATTTCATTTCAAAGCATTAAAGTATAATTTCCACCTTCTCAGCCAAGTTCTTTTCATCTCATTACCACAAGCCCATTAATTATTTGTCTATAGATAAATTAGATTTTAACTACCTAAATGTAGTTATATACTTGGATAACAAATCATTTATCATAGAAGAAACATCTGTATTATTAATTCACAATTTGAAGTGAAATTACCAGTTTCAGGCAACTTCTTTCCATCTCATTACCACAAGTCCATTAATTATTTCTTTATAAAAAGATGAGATATTAACTACCTAAATGTACCTACATGTACTTATTACAAACTCATGTATTATAGAAAAATATCTGCATTATTCATTCAGAATATATTGTTATTATATATTATCAATATATTGTTATATTTTATGTATTTATTTTTTACTTTTTATGTTTCTGATTAATTCCATCCATTCAGTGTTTGAAATCAATTGTATTTGCTCCTAAAAACTGAAAGGCAAAACTGACTGTTGCAAACAAAATGAATTATAATTTTTTTTTGTGCATCCCCCTGTCCTCTATGAGCGCCTGATTCCTTTGCACGTTTACATTTTGTGTTCTTTCACCCAGCTATCTTTTCCCTCTTAATTTTCTCCGACTTTGTTGCACTTTGTTAGTTTGGCCACTAGGCGGCACCACCGTTGATTACACATAAAATTTGTGAACTGTTATTTACCGCACTCTAGTGGTCTGTTTGGTGAACTGCAGTGAATTACATTCATGATAGTGGCGTTAATGTAGCATATCAACACTTCCGGTTTGCAACTTCAAAATAAAATCCCAGACCTTTAAACCTATTAAAGCTAAGGTTAAGGGTGGGCATAAGGAACCCTCCGCGACACTTTATCTTCGAAAGGTCGGAAATGTGATGATTAATGTGTAAGAATTGCTACTTTTCTTTGGGGACTGGTGACAGGTCACTATAACTGTTCTCAGACATCTGCTGATAGAAGTTATCCACTTAACAGACAGGAATTATTGCTGGAAAAGAACACACAAGTGCTTAACGTTTGCTAACAGACAGCTAGCGTTACTTGGCTAACAAAGTCGTCGCAGTTTTCCGCTCTTGGAGGTAAGTGTGGATACCTGTAGCTGAAGAAGAAGCTAATCCTTTCACTTTTTGTTATTGTCGTCGATATACGGACGTTGATAGAGAAACATCATGGCGTGACTAACAGTTTGTGTTAGCAACTTTAGCATCACTGTTAGCTTGTTTTCCACCTAACGTTAGCGACTTTTTCCACCGCTAACCACACACTTAACAGTCAGAGCACATTTGACAGGTCAGCATTCATGACTAATGCTATTAACTTAAGGATCTGAACTATTTAAACTCCTGTGGGTAGATTTTTAATAGCTGAGTCACTATAAAGTAGTGACCATGTGATTGTAACTACAGCACATGAAGCTAATGTGAAGTTTTATTTCAGAGGGAATGGAGAAAGCTAAACAAGATGCATTCGACAATGCCAGGCTTCAGGTGATCAAAGATGGCTATGAGAGGGCCTTTGAGTGTATTAATAAAGGACTGACAGTAGATGAAGCAGGACAGAAAGCTCAGGCCCTGGAGCTTTACAAGAAGGGACGACAGCATCTCCTCCGGGGCATCAGTGTCCCCTCACAGGGGGATGAGTGTGTGGGCAGCTCCTGGGAGTCAGCCAGACAGATGCAGAAGAAGATGCAGGAGACTCTTGATAACATCACCACTCGCCTGGCCATACTAGAGACCAGCTCTGACCCTGCACCAGGACCTTCACCCAGCTGCAGTGGTGTGTCTGGACCCAGCAAAACAGCAGAAAATCTCTACCCGAACCTTCCCACCAAAGAGAAACCATACAGGCCACCTCCACCAAATGTGCCTTCTGCTAGCGGCCTGGCATTAGGTGCTGTAGGTCCACGTTCACCAAGCAGACAGTCTGTGGGTCCAGGTGAGCAGCCTCCAGCCTATTCTCCTCAGGCAGCTGACGGCCACATGTCCATCTCCTATGGGACGGATGCAGGGGAGCTGTCACTGGTTGGGGATGAGTTCTACAGTCATACCACCAACTCCACACCATCTCCTCAAAGCATGGGTGAAGAAGGAGAGGAGCTGCTGTACATCCCACATGGGGTGCAGATATTCTTTGTCACACCTGAGGGTCAAGTGAGTGCTCCCTCGTACCCGGGCTTCCTCAGACTGGTGAAGTTCACCAGTGACAGCTCTGAGAGAATGCCCAACCGACCTCCAGCGTTTTTACAGGTAAGACAGAGGGTGTATTTTGTAAGTAAAACATTTCCCCCCCGGGTGTTTCTGTGCAATAATATACACCTGCACATGTGGTGTAGTAAATGTAAGCGAATGCTCTGTCACCAGTGGCCTATGATCTCATGCCCTTTAACCTGATTTTGTAAGATGTTCGCTCACGTCGTCAAAATCTCCTCTTCCAGTGAGTCATCAGCAGAAGGAGATAGCCCTGTTAATAATCTCTATCCCTCAGCCCCATGGACTACATCATGTGAGCGTAGTTGACTCAGTGCCTTAATCCCAAAGAGTTTATGTACGTGATGTCATGGTCCTGGGAAACTTAGATCAGGGTCATCTCAAAATAACATAACATAGATGCTCCTCAGTTTTAATCCAATAAACATTCTTTTTTTATTGATAAACATGTGCTGATGTTAGTCCTCCTCTTGGAAAAAACAAAACCAAAACTGTAATCACCATAGAGAAAGTGAAAGTATCTGAGGGTTTATAGTAGATGGCTTAATATTTTCATAGCCTCCGAATCTTGGAAGCCATCTATTTTAGGTTTATTATTACAATTACTAGATTTAGTATTATTATTACTTTACTATTATTACTTCAGATTTACTGTTAGATTACTCAATTTATTGTCTAACCATGGTCTCAGGATTTGGTAAATATAGGATGTTATTTTCAGATTAATTTGTAAATGTGTTGGTTATATATAAACGCTGTCAGCACTACACGCAATAAGATAACATTAGTCAATATGTGCTGATGTGTTTGGTCAAAAAACAAAATCAGCATCTTATCTAACTCGGGGTTTAGAAATAGTCTGTTCCTCTCGTAAAGCGTTGATTTGGTGTGCTTAAAGGACCACTGCACTGACAGCAGCAGATCATAAGACTGAAATTTGACCCTTCATTGGGGAATTTCCCAGGTGCTATTGGCAGTCGATGACATCAGTGATTCACATGAGTGCAAGTAATTGTGTAAACCCTGCTTACAGTGCTGTGGCCTATAATCCTGTTAGTTATGCAGCAGTTAGAAGGAGAGTGCGTCCTCTTGTTGGTCTTCTCTAAAGATTCATTGTTACCCAAATCAGAGCAGCCAGTAGAAATGTCAGACGACTTATTTGGAGTCTCGCCCACCATTTAATTTGTCTTGTCATTGTTGTTTGTTGTACTTTACTTTAGTATTTTTTTGTACGACAACAGCAACACAAATATCTATACTCTCTGCTCATAGTTTCAAAACAGGCTTCTTACTGTTGTGCTGGAAATTGATGATGTGTTTTTATTTTACATATTTAATTTACTTGTCCTCAACATCAAAAAAGGATTTTAACCTAAACAGATGGGACATTATGACAGCCCTTAAGTGAAACCATCACTGCACATCACACACGCTAAGTGAACCGTACAAAAACCACATAAAGTCTAAAAAAAGATGGAACCGAAAAACAAGAAATTTGACCACAGAGAACAAACTTCATAATGTTTTCAGTCCTTTCTGCTGACACTGACAACTGATATGTACATAGTAGTAAAGTTAAGGTTAGTTAAGTGTTGTTCAGTAGATGGGTTAAATGGGTTAATTGTCTTGATGTTATCAGCAATGCATTTTTCTCCTCTGTAAGGACAAAAAAAATAAACACAGTCCACTGCAAAGGACATTTCATTAAAAATTTATAAAAAATGCATCTGTAAAATCTGTTGCATCATGCTATTTCCAATCAAGGCAATTATTCTGTGTAAAAAGCCTAGACTTTTACTTTTCAATGTCTCTGTATGTCAGATGATTTAACTTTGTACAGAAACAGACAATAGAAATGTTCTTCAAAACCCTGCCTTTACACTCTGTCCTTTTTCACTTTTATACGAGTGAAGAAGTTGACTCAGTACTCCCGCTTTCACCACAGTGTTTGTATTCCTTGAGTAATGATAGTGTGTTTTTGCCACCGCCATGGCATCATGCAACAGCCTACTGATGATCACAACAGCTTGTTAAAGTCATTTTCTCCACTTCTCTTTTCAACCCCTGGCAGGTGTGCGACTGGCTGTACCCTCTCATGGCCATGAACTCGCCGGTGTTGCTGTGTAATACCGGTGTGTTTATGTTTCCGGACATGATGGCGCCAGGTCCAGGCTACTATGTGGGGGTAGTGCTGTCCTCTGAGCTGCCTGCCGTAGACAGAGATCTGTTCCACAACCTGCTGTCCCAGATGACCGATCTGAGAGTCCAGGTCAGTGCTGCCGTCCAGTTGGCTCCATATCACAACACAGGTTTTATTTTAAAAATGCAAATGGCCACTATGCTGTAGCAGGTAGATTCAGGTAAAGCTCAGCTTCCACTTGATTCTGCATCTTTTATACTCGTGTCATGTAAAATGTATGTTTAGAAACACTTGAAACCACGAGTTATGCAATTAGAGAGATCAGTCTGATGCCCTCTGCTGTCTTCGATACTACAGACATATAATAGAAGATGCATTTGTATTTAGCACTTTTTTCTTTTACTCTGTATTTTTGTTTACAGTAAACTACTATATTTGGAACTTTTCTCTTATTAATTTGCCGATGGGACAAGTATTAGACTTTACTCATCAAAAATGTGAATTGAAGGAACAGGCCTACCACCAGGATTTGTAACACACAAAAATTTTGTAGGCAGATGAGATATGTTTTGCAACTTTCACAAGTGTGATGTTGAAACCTGAAGCCACTGCTGCAAAAGGATTAAAGTCGACTTATAGGGAAGCAGGAAGAATCTAGTGCTGAGCAGACAAAAGACTCTTTTTAAGGAAGAAACAGATCAAACTCAAATTAGAATTCAGTAGTTTGATTATATCTTATAATAAATAACATAGAGGGTGTCTTTAAAAATACGGAATCCCACTAAATATTTTTATTCTGCCATGATATTCACCAAAGAGAAATAAACCCAAGCCTCAGCTGCTATTGTTTTTGACACAAATCAGTGTATTTTTCTCACACAAGAGCCTGGATTACTGGTCATCCAAATCAGTTGGTCATAGAGATGGTAATTATCAATCAAATATGTAATCAGATGAAAATTGTGCCATATGCTGGAGATGTATAGTTGTTAATTTGGAATTTGTATAAATGGTCCTCAAGTGCTCTCAACCACACAGCATTAATTATCGCAACCAAGTTATACAAGCATACAGAACACTGCAGATAATAAAATAATACATTCAATTAAAAGGATTCTAGTCACTGCTTCCTTAATGTGTCAAGGATCTTTTTGCTGTTTTTGGTCTGGTGCTCCTGCTTCCTTCTGTACTTGCACACTTCTATTGTCCCTGTCTCAGCATTGTAGGGATTTGAGTCAGCCAGGTGAGGAGCAGTAATTAGATCTAATGCTCTTATGTTTGGCTGTTAGAACAACCACAGGGCTTTAGCTGAAAGACTAGTGCCAGTTCAGTCATGACAGAGATGGAGACGCTGGCTCAGATGGATGCCAAACAAGGTCATTTCTGAAGTATGCGCTGAGGCTAGTCATCATCTCTGATGGACCTGATTCCCCGTCAGCAAGTAGGTACTTTTGAGTTGCTTTTTTTGGGGCAAGTGAAGTTTTGGTGTTTTCAGCACAAAGCACGACTGTTTGTTGTGGGCGTTGAGTCTGCAGTGACAAACAGTGTGTTGTACTGAAAGGCACAGTGTAAGAAGAGGAGCTATTGTGTGAACAGAGTGCTCTATTGGAGTTGAGCGTCGTAGCACAGATGTGTACAATGTACGCAAAGCAGCTGTAGAGAGATTTAGAGTCACAAATATCCTTTTACTTGGTTCACACTTTACATTTTCATGTGCCTATACAATCAGGCTCCAGATGAAGCTGCGGACGCCGTTAACCTCAGTCAGAAGGTGCCCATTGCTCCGGCCGAAGCGACGGCACTGACGCCATCTGAGGAGGCGTCAGAGGAGGGGGCTGAGGAGGATAAGACCCTCCCAGAGTGGAGTGAAAAAGTGGCCAGTGGGATCCTGACAGGTATGTTTACTCCACGTCTTTTACACGAAACGTTCTCAGACAAGGATAGACTCAGAAGTCCATAGGGTGACTGATGTCCTGGTATAAAGTCAGGTATGGGTCATTTTATCAACATCATCAGTCACCTTTCATGTCCACACACTTCTTCTAGCTGTTCTCGAAAACCTTTACAGACACTTTTAACTTGAAGGTGATTAACTTATATGACCTTTCCAATTTAAATGTTTCATCATATAAAACATTGTATTGTGCAATAATTCAACAAAATATGAGGATTTTTCACCTCATTGTGTAATAATACCCACATTTTATACTCATTTATAGCATTTCATAATGCACAGCTTACCTGCAGTATACACTATAAATATATACAGTATGTATATATTTTTTACATATAGTGGCAGTAATTACAAAATATGTGACTTAAGTAGATTAAACAGCTGATTTTGACTAAGTAACAGCCTTTTGGGAAACTGCTAAAAGACCACTGCACTTGAAAATCCTGCAGCAAATAAAAGTGTGAATGAACAGTTTTTTTATGAAATCCTTGCGTTTGGCTGTATTTTTTTAAGATGTATATCGTAATTACAAAATGCAGCAGTCTTATTTTATTATGCTTCACATTTTTACCTTTTTTATCATTACAGTTTTGTTGAGATTATTCTTTTACTTAATCTTACTATTCTTTATGCTACTGTATGGCTGCATTTCTCCCTGTTGTGAAACTAAAGGGTTATGTTATCTTAATATGATGCATTAACCTAATAGTCATCTGTAGACGCAATTCAGTTAAATGAAATTCCCAAGTATGAAATTAGATCAGTGTCATGGCTGACTTTTACTATTAAGAGCCACATTAAAGCAGTAACAAGATCCACTTTATATCATACATTAAAATACGGCTGAACACATGGACTTCATGTCAAAACTGGAAAAATTCATTCATGTTTTTTATTTCTGGCAGGGCTGACTACTGCAGTGGTGGGTTTTTGTTTGACAGAGCTCCTCAAGAAGCTGCGAAAAGTGTAACTTTCACATTCTGTAGTAACCGCTGCAGTATAAAATGATGTATTCCAAAATACAGGGACATTTATTATATATTGAGTAGAGGCTATTTCTTTTTAGACGACGTAGCAGATTATTACAAAAATATGCTTTTACAAAAAAAAGAGTGGCCTTCTGCAGGTCCTGTCCACCCTTAGCAACACCAGCTACTGCAGATGGTTGAAGTCACCTACTTTAACCCTAAATACAGTCCTGGAAACAAAGGATAAAACTGGTCATCTAAAAGGTTCAATTAAAAAGTGTCACTGATCTGGCATTTGTCCACAGTCACCCTTTGACCTTCTCATCCTACCTGAGTGTAGTTTAGAAATGCTAGAGTCTGTAACATGGACATCCCAGCGTACCCCTGTCGTCCCCTCAGGTGCGTCCTGGTTAAGCTGGGGCCTGGTTAAAGGAGCCGAGCTGACAGGCAAAGCCATCCACAAGGGAGCGTCTAAACTCCGAGATCACATCACCCCTGAAGACAAACCCGCCACCGTGAGCCCCACAGTCACCAAAGGCCTCCACGTTGCCAAGCAAGCAACAGGGGGAGCGGTCAAAGTCAGCCAGTTTCTAGGTACCGGGTCCTTCTCACTGGGCATGTTTAACCTCACTGTGTGTATTTTGCGGCGGCGGGTCTTTATCGGAGCTTTACTTTGTCACTTCAGTCGACGGAGTGTGTACCGTCGCTGGCTGCGTGGGCCGCGAGTTGGCTCCACATGTGAAAAAGCACGGAGGGAAGCTGCTCCCAGAGTCCATGAGAAAAGACAAGGATGGACGCTCTAACATTGACGGAGCCATGGTGGTGGCTGCCAGCGGAGTACAAGGTCAAACACACCTGCCTTGTTTTTTTTTTTTTATCTGTCTGAGGAAGTTTGTGTGATTCGCAAAACTAAATCCAAATTTGTGTTTCTACCCAGGATTTGCAACAATGTGGACTGGTTTGGAAGTAGCAGCGAAGAACATAACTACCAGTGTAGCATCAGAAACGGTCACAACAGTAAAACATAAGTAAGTCCTGTATTTTCTATCAAACACACTAAAAAAACAGTCAGTTGCTGGTGAAATGTAAAACACAGCGGTGCAAATCTGTGCTCCACACTGCACCCTGAACAGGTTTTTGTTGCGTATTTTGCAGGTGACTTGCATTATACAAACAAAACCAAATGTGCACTCACTTAATATATTTTCCTCTTCAATTTGCTTTTCAGATTTAGGGGTCTACAAAACGTCTTTGACCCACCTAATGAGAAGAAGTGTACTTTTTCCTAATTACACTCATTTGGTTAATGCTTTATACTACTAATCAAAAGCATGACACGTTTTTTTTTTTTTTTTTCTTTGAATGGTTTAACTCTTGCGCAAAGCACACTTGAGTAATTTCTGCTGCACCGATCCTTTACCCTTTCCCTTTAAGTAGTACACAATGGTGTTGCCTTCACTGATTTCACTGGTTTCTAAAGAGAATTTCATCAGTAATTTGTGCCTGACTGTTCATTATTGTACACCTTGAACCAATTATTCCTGTAAATATAATTGAGTGTTGATTTCTGTGTGGTTTTCAGTTACAGTGTTTTGTATTGCGAGACAAAATCTTCAATCGCTTAATTCCAATATAGGATTTAGAGCATTTTCCATCTCTGTGATAAGGTATCATAAATTGCCAGGCAATTAATTCACTGCATTAGCCAAGAGCTATCTCAGACTGTTCCTGAAAAACTCCAGTATTGTAAGTGACGTTAATGAGGTTGGATAAAAACGTGTAAATACTGTGATGAAAGATTGCATCCAAATTGCCCACTTATGCTGATTTTGATTCTCAGTCATAAATGTCTGCACTTTGCATGTTATAATCCTAATCCCCTCCTTGTAATTCACATGCAGCATGCCATCTTGTAACGGTCCTTGCACTTCACATTACTTCTTCTAAAACCCCACATTACGTCGCCTCTCGCTCTGACCTCTCACTCAATTTCACTTCTAATGAAGGTACGGCGCAGCAGCGGGACAAGCCACAGACCACGCCGTCAATTCTGCCATTAATGTCGGAATCACTGCCTTCAATATTGACAACCTGGGGATTAAAGCTGTGGTGAAAAGGACTGGCAAGCACACGGCGCAGGCCATCCTGGAAGAACACAAGCTTCAAGACAATCCAGAGAACGGGAAGCAAGTGGAGAAATCTGGAAAATAACCGACTGTGCCCTCCCTACCTGCCCACCTTAGCATCGCCTTAAAAATAACTGGTATTCTTATATCAAATAAATCTATCTTTACTATCTTTATTTATAACCCATTATATATTTATAAGACAACTGCTATATGCATATTTTACAGTTTAATACAGTTCACAAGCACTTTAATCCTTACAAATAAAGAGGCAAAGTGGACCTAATTTCAGAGGAATATCAGATTATGGAACAAAACCCCAACTTGTGGTTATGAAGTGATCCTGTCGAGTGGTTGATGAGTCTGTGATTTCCAACCAAATAATAATAATTTATTTAGAAACTGCCACTTGTGCAAAAACAAGCACTCAATCGGTGACTAAGGTAATCTTCATAGAGCATCTATAGAATGTATGTTAGTTTTTCCTGTCCGTTACAGGAAGTGCAGTTTATCGCCTTCAGTTGATCAAAAAAAGTGTGTTATTAAATGTATATAAAAGGTATAATATATGAATATAACTTGTACTGTATTCATATACTGCTGGTTTTCCTGTGGTGTCTAATATATAACTACTGTGCCTATATATATAAAATTATAGCAAAAATCAAATGTATGTTTAAGTACTTTCACTGCCCTTCCTGTGTTTTTGTCGGGTCTACAGATACTTGGAGGTTGTTGTTGTTTGCTATCAGCGACAATTACTAAACTATTAACTCTGTTTCTGCTCCGTCTAACTCATTCAAAATAACTGTAATGTTAACCGTACTACAATCTGCAGTGCTGTCTATTACTATTACTGTTTAAAGCATAGATATATTTTCAAAATGTTCAGATTTTTATTTATAAGAGATGTTTAGATTGCACCATTTCAATGTGTAATAATTTAGGAAATGTGAATTTGGAAGTGTGATTTCTGACTTTGTCTCAGACCAGCAGTGTTTTGTTCTTTTACAGTGATGGGATCTGGTTTGTTTCATACACTTCAGCTTTAAGTTTGCAGCAGTTGAATGTAATATCAGGCTCTTCTGTAGTCCTATATTAATGCTTTCCTACTTGAAATACTAAAACCGTATCACCAAATAAAACATTTTACAAAGTCTTGTGCAGTATATTAAGATTTTGAATTCCTTACATTATATGGAATCGGTTTTATTCCCATATAACATATAAGCAGTGTTGTGAAATGGTTACTGATGAGAGATGCAATTACAATGTTAAAGAGTTGGAGGAAGAAATCACATTATATGCAGAGCCCCTTTTGGATATCACAATGCATTTGTAACTTAATCATATGAGGAAAAACAAACCACTAAAACATTCTATCCTTGTGTACGAGATTACTTCATATTTTCAAAGATTTTTATTTTGTCAGTTGACTAGATGCGTAAGACATGCAGAGAATTGAGGTATTGTTTCTCTCTCACCTTTTAAATAAAAAGCCATGCAAAAAATAAGGTAAAAATAGTATAAGAATAAACTATAGTAGAATATGAAGTGTATATGTAAGTCTGTTTACAATAGCAGCGGTAGTACAAAACAGCAACGGTTATGAGGTGAATAATGGATCAAAACAGCATCAGATGTGACAATAGTGCAATCTCTTTAGTTTTATATGCCAAAATAAAGTTAAAGCAAATCAAGTGACTGTCAAGAAAAATCTAAATCTTAATTTATCTGGTGTTCGGCGCCTAAAAACTACAACACAAATACACTGTATGTTTACTATCGAAGTGACATCAACCACATCGTTAGTTTCAGATACAGCTTTGGTGGAATCTTACATATTCAAGCTCATTAATTATCAAGTTCAAGGGTGGTCTGCAGAAACTGCTCAAATGCTTTTAAACGAGAAAATCACTAGGAGATTAAATGTCTTCGGGAGACATGTTTGACTTGGTCAAATATCTCAGAAGACAGGCTAACCACAGATGGAAACAGCTGAGTTAATCATAGCTAATGTAAAGCCACATGAAGTAGAGCCCATTAATCCTGAGGGTTTGGTTTATTCAGCAGAGTGAAATGATTCCATGGCATTTTAACAGCTTTTGTCCACGCAAGCAGCTGGTTCCACCAACAGTATTGAAGCATTTGATCCATGAGAGGACTGGTTATTTGAATAACGTCTTCTATTTACCCCTCAAATTGCAGCAGAAATTTTATTTATAATAATCAGTTTCAAATTCATAGTATTTAATTCATTTGACAATAAATAATAAGACCTTCAGCTCACTTTCTAGCAACTGTCATTGTTTCCTGTGATGTGTTTCTCTGGAGCTTTGGCTTCTATATTAATAATACATTATAAAGAATAACTTCCCTAGTCTTTAATAATTCTGTGGCATCAGTTTCCACCACTACTACTTCTTTTGTTTTGTTTTTCAGTCCTGTACTGTTTTTAGCCCATGACAAAACATGCAAAAACAGAAACAAACAAGCTTTTTTTTTTTGAACGGCTAAAATAATACAGTATAACTTCCTTTAATGGTGTTTCTGTGAATAACCTTCTCCTTCAGGTAGATGATGTGGATTATGGTGATACTGAACTGGATGCTGCGACTGATCAATAACAAAAGGTAGAAGGTTATACATGTGTTTGTAGCCTGAAAAATGTGTTTCAATTCCAGAGGAAGGACAACTTGTTACTTTAGATCCATGTCTAAGTTTATTCATGAACCTCGAGGGAAAACACAGATGTTATGTCCGTACAAATTTTATAAATTATTTATAAAAGATGATTTTTCGATGAAGAGACTAGTCAGAGATGATGAATTCGAATTAAAATGATGTTATATGTGATATTCTTCACTTTTATTTAATTTTCTGGTGATTTTGTTTAAGTCCTCACAGTATCCAGATGTTGTTCAAAGTTTGTAAATAAGTCATATATTAGATTACAAAGTTTATTTAAACACTGGTCAGCAAATAGAGACATTTTAAAAATGAACCTCCCCAAAGTTTGAGGATAAGTGGATTGAGCTTTAGTGGGCCAGCTGGATGAAGGCCCATTAATAAAGTAAATGTTTGACATTGGAAGATTAAACCAACCAGTTCACCCCATAGCTCAACAAAATCCTGCATTAGGTCAGTCGTCTTTGTGACCTGATCGCCCATTATGAATAAATGTTAGATTTTCTTGTGTTGTCTTTTAAATCATATATTACACTGTGTTTCCTTTTATTATTACTATTATTTACATTTGGAATATGTATTTTGGACATCTAACAGCCAATTAATGCATTCACCAGCTCCACCTACACCAACAGTACTATACAATGGTATTAATTAGGCTGTTCTTGTGCTTCTGGTTATGGACCCTAACCCTAACTCTAACCATAGCCCTAACCCTAACCCTAGAAAAGAAAGACATTATTTAATCCACAGTAGACAAAATAAGACGCGTTCATCTCCAAATGTAGCAAAGTTTACCTACATGTATTCTGCACTCTTTGTCGGTGTGATGTAGATGTAGGTAACAAAGGAAAGGGGGCCATAGAAAGGCTCATAAAGAGTGAATCACTGTTCCAGTGTTTTGTTTTGTTTTTTTTTTTCTTATTCTGTTTACATAAAACAAATTATTTATGCTAATTATTAACTTGGACATGTACTTTTTGCAGTCATTTATTTTTTATGTTAAATTAATTGGTTAATATGTTAAGATCCTAAATTTTATGTGCTCTGTGCACTTTGATAAACAGGTTCAGGTCACTAGTCAGTTCTGAATAAATACAAATACTGTGACCAAATACCTTGCACCTTATCCGGGACATTTTTCCTCTTCTGTTACACACACATCAAAACATATCATAGATAAAATTGTCTTACAGTGAATAGAGTACAATATCTCAGAATCACTCTATCATGATACCATTGTTATCATGGACAAAAAATACACTCGAGTTCTATATGTTGCGATTATTCAGTCTTCACTAAATGCCACAAAGTGCCCCCTTTTTGGTGTTGTGGAAATGGCCACCCTAGGTGGAGGACGTAAAACAACTGCTAAAGTACCTGACATGAGAGGTATTTTTGTGGTGCTTAAGTGTTTTTGTTAGGATTTTTTTTTTTTTTAGGGTAGTGTGATGTGTATTAGCCCTTATTAAAACAAAATGAGCAACACTTTGCTGTTTTAATAAGTCTATACTCAGGGTGTCCAACTCATTTTAGTTCATGGCCACACAGCCCAATTTGTTTATATTTATAAGCTTGTTATAAAATTGTTTCACATTAAAATGTAAATAACCTGAACAGCCACAAACAATATAAAATTTCTAAGGAAAAATAAGTGAACTATGATACCTCAGCTTATCATTTACACATTACAACAAATCACTGTGGATCTACAAAGGCACAGAACGTTTAGTAACAGGCATCTGACACTGAAAAAAACATAGCATTTAATAAATATTCTTCTGTGTAAGTTTTGAACTTTGTAAATTCATCCCGTGGGTCGGTTTTGGTCCACTGTCGGTGCGTTTGACACACCTGGTCTGAGGCAGGTTTCCCTCGCGCGAACGCGCAACGCGCACACACCCACCGTAATCCTGTGAGTCCGCGCGCACTGATTGGATCGTGCACGAGCGGGGCTGACACCCGAGCGGTCCGGTGTAAATCACTGCAATGGCAGAGGAGTAGGGGAGGGTGGAGGACACCGGCTACAGCCCTGCCTCCTCTCTGCATGTGAGCACACCGCGGAGACACACGGCACTCAGCCTCAGCATCATCATCATCACAGGGGCAACAAAGGGACGCATGGTTCATCCAAGGCTTTAAAACGAATACATGATTCTTTGGGATCATTTCCTCTTACAGATTCACGTTTCCTTCCATCTACCCCCACTTCAAAGGTAAGACAGACTGCACCATAACACAAATACTCCTATGCTCTTCACCATTTCCCTACTATGTGATTAGACTGGTTTAATGATAACCTTTTAAAATAAGATTTTAGCCAAAATACCTGGTCTAAACACATGATGTTTTGTTAATGACCAGGAATGCATGTGGTTTTTATGAACTATAAAGACTATAAAGATTCAATTGAGTCACACCAGGAGCATAAAATGGGTGTGACATGTTACTTCATAATCTGTCTACTAGCAGCAGTAGCAGCATGAGCAGTATCACTACTATTAGCAGCTAAACTGACTGGAATCCTCCTTGTTCTGGTCTATCATATGGTTTAAAGCTGAACGCCGTATTCACACAGCTGATATCCTTCTTATATCCTTGATAGGGTGTGAAACAATTGCATGGCCATGGAGCTGGAACACTTTGATGAGCGGGACAAGGCACAGAGATACACCCGGCGGGGTTCAAGAGGGAATGGGCTTCCCAGTCCCACTCACAGCGCTCACTGTAGCCTGTACAGAACCAGGACACTGCAAGCACTTAGCTCAGAAAAGAAGGCCAAGAAGATTCGCTTCTACCGCAATGGGGACCGGTACTTTAAGGGGATCGTGTATGCCATTTCCTCTGAGAGGTTCAGGTCTTTGGAAGCACTCCTGGCTGACCTCACGCGATGTTTGTCAGATAATGTCAACCTGCCCCAAGGGGTGAGGACCATATACAGCATAGATGGGATAACAAAAATCACCAGTATGGACCAGCTGGTGGAAGGTAAGCATGTTTTGTAAATGTGTTCCGGTATGTTTTTACGTGTTGAGATTGTTTACACCGACTATTTACGTCTGAAAATCCATTGAATTAGACCAGCTACTGCAGGTCTAAACAAAATCCATGACTCCCTCAGTACAGTAAAGCTTATTTCACACTGTCATGTATTCTTTGCTTGTCATCTCTCAAGAGTGTTTCGGCTAATATTGGCAGACAAATGGAAAACTAACGTGTCTGGGGTTTTCTGCAGGAGAGAGCTATGTTTGTGCATCCATAGAACCCTACAAGAAGCTGGATTACACAAAGAATGTCAATCCCAATTGGTCAGTTGGTGCTAGGACTGCTGCGTCCACACGCGACCCGTCTTCCCTGGGCAGTGCCAAGGCCGGATCCCCAGAAACAAGGGAGAACAAGGACTTCATCAAACCCAAACTGGTAACCATTATCCGCAGTGGAGTAAAGCCCCGGAAGGCCGTACGGATCTTGCTAAACAAGAAGACCGCGCACTCCTTTGAGCAAGTCATGACCGATGTCACAGATGCCATTAAGCTAGACAGTGGAGTCGTCAAGAGGCTATACACTGTCGATGGCAAGATGGTAGGTGTTTTCACTAACAACTGTACAGATGCAGCATAAGTTTTTGACATAAAAGATCTCTAAACTACAAGACAGAATCAGAACTTATTTGACTTTGTTGTATCTTGTCTATGTGTGCTTCTTTGACTCAGTGAACAAGCACTAAACCTACTATTTGCCAGCAGAACACAGCACAGTTGCACATAGTTGTACAAAGTTCACATTAAACACTCAAAGTTGCAGGTTTAAATTGGCCAATAAACCACTACCTGTACTCTTTAGTATGCTTCTTTAAAACCAAAGCACTGCAGCTCTTAATGTTTGTGAACTCAGGAAAAAAGCAACTGGAGCCCAAAGTGCTTTACATGTGACAGAGTGCAATTATTTGCCCTGCATCATTACATTAATTGACTAGATGGAAGTGAAGAAGGTAAGATGCTTTTGCTGGACTCAGCTCAAGAAAATAGCATGACCTTTTGTGCATATATTCACAGCATGGCTGACTTCATTACCTTGATGAATTAGTAAAAAAGAGCATCCTGCTGTTTCAATAGTCTCTCCATTCTCTCTGTATTAAGTAGAGTCTGAATATATACTTTTCAGCCAACACAGCCATGGATCATCTAGGATATCTAGGTAAATTTTAGGGTTATCGAAGGAAAAATAACTTTGCTGCTGACCATAGCGAGCACACGCTCCGTTATTCACTCACGTCTCTGAGATTTGCCTCCTTACCCAAAGCCCAACAGGCTCAAAGTCAACTGGGAATATTTGCTAAATGTATTACGAGAAGTAGGTTTCCAGGACTCTGTCTCATATTCCTACCAACAGTAGTGCACTATTAAATTGGTATCCACTTAGTGAGATTATAACAGGCAAGCAATAGGATTTAGTAAGTCGTTTCCACAATAACGAACTGTCTTACATTTAAAGATGGTGTTCTTTGTTATATATTCATTTGAATATAACTTTCTGAAAAGCTATTATTGATATGATTGTACTTGTGTGATTTTTAACATTCTAATTTTCCCCACATTGCACTCGCAAATTACACTGATTAACATTCCTGTGGATATTGCAGCATTTAAAGGATGTGGTTACTTTGTTCTGTGGGCTGGTAGAAAGTCTGTGAATGACAACTGCACATAAAAACACAAATTGGCTGCTCTGTTTAGCTAAACCTATTCATGAATAGTTATGTTAACTTTATGATAGTATTCTTATCGCCAAACATGAGTCCCCACCTCCCTACCCCCCCGGTGGTTTCTATGGTGACATGGTTCCCCGAGCCGGTTGCTAAGGAACAGCCTCTGCGGCAGAGCGGTGCAGTAGTGATGTCAGGACTGTAGGTGTAGTGTGAGAGGGCTCATAGATGCAGTGCTTGGTCTCAGCCTGATACACATGTCTTCAGCTAGAATCCCAGGATGGGACAAAAAAGCTGTGATATGTGGATGAACCAGATTTGAATACCAGTAAATCTGCTATGTTAACCTCTCACTGGAAGTTGTTTAAGAGGAAACAAAAAAAACATAATGTGGTAATAAATTAACATTGGATCAGAGATAGCGGTCCGCTCTCAAGGCGTCTTAAGCGTCAGAGCGGAAAATTACGTTTCACACTGTAGCCTATATTTGTCAGTCGTGTACTAATTGCCTAATCTTACTGCATATTTAGCTGAATGTCGTGTATTGTATGCTTGTCCACTAAGTGCTTTGTAGTGCAGTTCTGGGTTACATCCAGGCTTTTTGTCATGTTGTGAAGGCAGATGGCCAAATAATCACCCTTTGGCACCAAAGGGCCTGTTTTCATGGCTGTTTACCCTTTTGGTAGGTGACCTGCTTGTGCACTCAATGTGGACACTCAATATGAAGTTTCAGTTCAGTTTCAATTCAGTGTGTCCTCTGTAATTTGTCTCAAAAACAGTTCTGTGAAAATGTTTACTTGAAAGTTGTATAAATAGTTGCAGCGTTCTTTTTTAGTGTAAATTATAATACATCATTTTTGCATGATATTCTAATAAAGATGCATGTGTCCCTCTTGACTGTACAACTAGTTATGCCTATGAGATTTGTCTAATGGTCTGTTTAGGTTTATTTGGAGTTGTGATGCCTAAATCTATTTGAGGATCTGCTTAGCAGGTGGCTCAGCTTTTTGGCTGCGGTGCATATGCTGAGTCACGCTAATGGAGCTCTGCTATTAGAGTCGAGATTAACTTGCCTAGATAGTTACCGGCTGCTCTGATAAGACTCATATGACTTATCTATATTTTCATTATCAGCACTTAAGGTAGTAAATACAAAAGTATAGAGGCCATGTTAGGGAAACAGATTCTGCTGCCTCAGATCAAGAAAACACGCTATGGCCCAGTGTGATCCTGTTAAGGTACCAGTATGTGCCATGAAGTAGAGTATTTGCACGACAGGAAGTCTGAGTAGACTTGGCCTATGGCGTTCCAATCCCCCCGCTGTATGATGGATATGCCTCTGCACTGTAATTGTATTATGCACATCACTGACTTCTCTGTGTGTAGAAGTCAACACTTGCCGTTTAAACGGATGTCGGTGTTCACCCGAGGACAGTCTGGATTGACATCGGTACATGAAAGCTTCATTTTCCACAGCAAAATTACGTATCAGTAGATTCTGATAAACAGCGTATTCATGCTGTGGAAATTTGATACAGAGGGGAAGTGGTTATGAGATTTATGGCACCCTATGGGCCAGATAAAAGAACCAAACTTATGTTTTCTATATCGTTATGTTCATCTGATCTTTTTAATTTCCTGGTGTGGTGTATGTTCCTATAGTGGATGTTTGTTGGTCTCTCCTTGTACCACAATTTTCCCAAAGCGCTGCGGCTCTTGGAGAATAAGGGTTTCTTCATAAAATGGTAATATTAGTTTTTGTTTGTTAATAGGGTCTAAGATGGAATAAGTTGTATAAAAAATGTCCTTTTGTCATTGTAGTGAAAGTGGAAAAAGGAGGATGAGGGGAGTAGGCAGTCTGTCTGGCTTTATTCTCACCTACTGCTGTGACTTGGCTGTTCAATGCTCAGCAGTGACTTGATGATTGTTCCTCTGTATTTGGAGAAAAAAAATCACTATCTTGTTCTGCAGAGATTTATTAAATTGCCTGAGCCATAGTAGAAGATACTGTTTTCTATCTCTATATCGTTATAATCTCTAATCTAATTGATATGACAGAAATGATCATAATATGCAAAGTGTATCCTGTTAAAACGCCAAGCAAACATTTTCATCAGATCCTTGTAGAAATACTAAGGGATAAATATAGAAACCAATAAGACTAGGACAAATGCTTGATTAGGAGTTCTGGAAATGTGTGAGCTACTGTGTATTTTTATTTGTGCTTTGGATTTCTGTGTGTGTGTGTTCTTCAGTTCATAGTGCTGACTTGCACCTAATGGAGTAATTACTCATATCTGTCCATATAACAGCTGTAGGCAAGTAACAGAACAGATCTGGCCTATTTTCTTTGTTCTTAGGTAGAAGTGTTCCTCTGATTATATGGACATGCTGTTGACATTATAATCACCTACTGGTGGGAACTCTTTTAAACATACATGAACACATTAGAGGTGCAACAATGTTAGGATGCTGCAAATAACCGACCTATTGGCTCTTATAAATCCAATTAGTTCATGGCAAATAATTGAAGTGTGTATAATCGGCAGTTCATGCAAAATGAACTGGAACACTCGGGAAGTGAGGATGAGTCATGTGGGTGCTTTGTTTGTCTTAAAGCAGAGATTCTTCCACCTGTCTGCTGGTAAACTGGTGATTTTATTCCATAATGTAATGCATGGATAGTTAGTTTCTATAACATACATCCCTCCTCGTGTGCTTTCTTTTTGGATTGTGTTTCAGAAGTAATGCTTGTGCTGGTGGAAATCACAGTTAAAGCCCCAGCAATCGATATTTGCACAGGATGCTTCAGGACTGTGTGCTGTATACGTGTGTGTGCTTGTTAGGGGGAGGGTAGCCTGATGGAGCTGCTGTGTCACTGAGCCAGCAGGCATTAGTAATCAATATGAAGCAGCATATTCATGATTGCCCTACTTATGCAGTTCTGTTTAGTTTGAGCCTTTCCATTCTTCTGTAGACAAAAACACCAGACTATCTCTCCTCTGACTAGTGTTTATGATGAAGTAAATTTGCCATATAGGTTTGATGCTGATATGATTGAAAATGCTATTGTAACACTAGCTATCCACAGCCTCATTCAGGTTTTTTTTGTCTTTGCTTCCAGAATCCATGCCTTGCCTTTTGATGTTTTTTTATTCTATGATAAGGAGGGATTTGAACAGTCCAGGAATTGAACCCGCAACATGTTCATATTGGCGCTGACATTGTTCTATTGTCTGCACTCCGTAGCGGTCAAGATAGGATCTGACAGTGGATATTTAAAGTAGCCGTGTTTCCTTTATCATCTTAAACTCGACTGTGATTCTGTCTGGTTTCCTTGGCAACAGCTGTGCAGGTCTCCTCCCTCTGGGATCACACTCTGTGGAGGATGGGTTGGGTGGGTGTGGGGGGGCTGCAGAGTGGGGAGTCTGCGCAGCGAAAGGCCTTATTAAGACCCCCCTCTGTGTTCTGTGTTTATTTTAGGATTTCATGGCTGGATGATTTTTGGCTGTTGGGATGTGATTCTGCTGCAGGTTACTGATAAACCAGTCCCTTTTGTTTGATGGATTATTCAGCCTCTCACTGAAGAAATAACAAAGCTAGAGTTGTACAGACTGTATTTTCTTATGTAATTGTAGACAGAATTTCTTTATTAACATGTGTCTGGCTTGAGGGATGTCTTTTCTGTTCTTTTTGAATGAGAAATAATTTTTGTACAATGAAAACTGGAAGACAAGGAGATTGATAACAAACATTTAATATATGGTTTGAGGGCAGAGTGGTTCACAGACCACTAGTCTGGCCCCACTGCCCTGATTCATCCTGTTGTTAGCTTCCTGCAAGCTCCATGGTTCTTAACAGGAACGTAAACATTTGTAGTTAGTTTGTCTCTCCTTTCAATATTTTTTTTTCTTCAGATTTCATCTATGCTTTTACTATAGCCATTAGCTGTTTTTATTCATGAATGTTAAACATAACAAATGATCATTTAAAATCATTATGTGTAGCTTGACCACAAATTCAAGCTAAATCAACATATTATCTTTATATCTAATATTATTATTATTATGAAGCGACAGAGGTTTTGCTGAGTCTTCCCTTTGTAGAAGAAATGAAAACAGGAAGTCTGTTTTCTTGCACGCTGCTTTAGTTGAGTACATCAGTATCCCTTTTGAGGAGGTCAGGAGTCCATCAGCACACTTAATTTATTTATGACTGCATTCACCATAATGAGCCTGTATATTAATGAAAGCAGATGTATCAGCTGTTATCTTGTCAAACTTTAAATTACTTCTATTGAAATATCTGTAAATATATTTCTGTAAATATCTTTTAAGCAAAGTTCATAATGCAGTCTTTATTTATAAAATGAGATAAGATCCTACCTCTGAACCTTCACTGTTGCTATGTTTATAGATACTACTGTAATACTAATAGATCTAGTAAATTGTAGAGGCTCTGTGTTTTGGAATCCCTTAACAAATGGCTGGTGCTCATCAGCAGTTTTAAGACAATAGTGGGCAGTTAACATAGTATCTTATAAGGGAATGAACAATAATTATAGACACCATTAAGTTTACATTACATCTTGCCTTAGAAGCATTTTAGTGGGATATATTCATTTCATACTTCATATGATTTACGCTAATTAGTTGCATTCATTTTCCATTTGTACTTTGGTCACCTATTTTATGCAGTTCTACTGTGTCTCCTCCACTGCAACTCTAGAGTTTTACTCCAGAGACATTTTTGTAAAGATGTATTTACTTGGAATATAAACATACATTATGCACAGAACCAACACATTCCATATTTCAGTTGTAAAATAAAAATAATACTAACCAGAGTAACTCCAAAAGGTTATCAATAAGGATGTTATATAAAGGATGTTCGGCCCTTTGCAGTCGTATGACTAATATTAAACAACTGAATTTCCAGTGGGGGTTTCTCAGGCTATTAGGAAATGCTTCCAGTGACTGACTTCTAATGCAATGTTTTATTTGTAGATACTTGGGGAAAAAAGTGTGCCTTGGTTAATTGTGGGTCAATGATGTAACGCCTACTTTTTCTGTCCGACTGAATTTTTTTCCAT
Organism: Apogon talboti; assembly: GCA_037367365.1. NCBI lineage: Eukaryota > Metazoa > Chordata > Actinopteri > Kurtiformes > Apogonidae > Apogon > Apogon talboti. The sequence continues at coordinate 27,011,344 of JAPQRQ010000006.1, read as the reverse complement.
TGAAAAAAACCACAAAATGCATAAAAAGATAACATGTATGTCATATGCCTTCCCCATATACAGATCCACTGAAATTTCTCCAGACATTTTAGTTATTGGTCATTTTTCTGCTATCTGAAGTGTCAAAACATCATGTGGGGTGACCGTCCAGCCTTGATTTCAATTTGGACAACCGGCTTAAAATCACTTTAAATCAATTTAA
>JAPQRQ010000006.1:26972129-27003951 GCA_037367365.1 Apogon talboti | reverse complement strand
ATAGTCAATAATGACATCTGTAGTGTTACTTGACACCCAAATGTAATTCTATGGGTTTTAGATATATGTGATGCACTTTATTAAAAAGTACAGACAATGACAACAAAATCGCAAACTTTCTATTTACAAAGAGCTGCTTAGAGGACCCATATCACAGTCAAAGTAGACTGATGAGATAGTTACAGTAGTATTTTACCCCATGTCTCTACAGAATGTAGGGTGACCAAGTCTGCGTCCTACGGCCGACTCCCCACCGTGCATGGTCGTTCTTCTCCAAGAGGTAGTGGGATGTCCCGCCGCAGCAAGTCTCCCTCATCCGCTGGATCAGGTAAAATTTTCTGACATAAAATATTTATTGCTGAAAAGATGAATACAGTACTTCTGGGTAGCGTATATGAACTTTATGTGTACAGGAGAGTAATTTTGGTCTGCAAACCAACCTGCAACCTCTACATACAGGAGACAGAAGATGAGGAAGAAATTCATAATTATTTATTCATACAGATTATTTTAAGCATTTTACAGCAGCAAAATGACAGGCAATGTAATATAATGCTATTGATGATATATATAAATGTTTTAGTTATAAATACATGGCATTATTTTTTTAATGCACATTCTATTGTATATGATACAGTTTTACATATCAGCAAAGTTGACACAGGATGGATATTAAAAATGTAATATTTTTTATTATGTTGTCTTTAAAGCTAATGGGACTGCAGGCAGTCAGCTGTCTACCCCCAGGTCTGGAAAGTCTCCAAGCCCTTCTCCAACTAGTCCGGCTAGCCTCCGAAGACGCCAGGTATTGGAAAATCAATGTTTGCATGAATACACAAATAAAGTCCTGAAAAGGCCATTTTAATGATGCCATGCACTATAACAAATAGCACTTAATCTCACAGAGGAACCTTTTCAACAAACTTAACAGATGTTTGTGTTTGATGTAAGTAACAGTTTATATTGAACATCTTTCTCAGGTTTTTTTCTGTACTGTATATTTATGGATTTATGAATATTTCATGGACAAAGTCTAATTTATTGTATACTGCTATGGTTTTTCACTGTAATATGGTGAGAACAAGCAAGTTTACAGAGAGCATAACACTCAACTCAGGGGTGAGATCCAATTATCAGTGATATCATCATTAATTAATCATAAATGTGGCTGGGGTTGATACTGTAGCTGTGTTAGAGGATATTCTTTTTCCTCAATCTGTCTTTGAACCAAAAGCCAGCCTGTATGTACTGAAAAGGTTAGTTTTGCCATTTGCAAGGTCTGATTTATTTCTACCTTATCTCTTACTACATACTCATGCTGACAGTCAGGGAGCAGCAGCGGGCTCTGTGTGAAATGGAAGAGCTGAAATGACATTTTTATAAGCTTTGTTTTACAATCTTTGCCTTTGCTAAACTTTGCGGAAGACAGTGCATCATTGTTTCTTTTTTCCAGGGATCTCAACACAGTGGTTCATCTCTGTCTTTGGCTTCTACAAAGGTATGCAGCTCAATGGATGAAGGAGACGGACCTGGCAGTGAAGGTAACGCAGTGTTTATCCTCTGAGCGTACGTCACAGTGTGTTTGTAAGTTCCTGCTGATAGCTGCACGACATTAACCGCAAATATTTTATTGGTGTACAGCTGAGCCCATGGACGAGCACCCATCAGTTCCTCCCTCCATAGCAGAGAGGTACAAAGTGGGGAGGACTTTAGGGGATGGAAACTTTGCCGTGGTCCGAGAATGTATCGAAAGATCTACTGCAAGAGAATACGCTCTGAAGATCATAAGCAAAGATAAATGCAGGGGGAAGGTGAGATGTGAAATTATCTCCACGTATGAACTGTCCAGGTTTGAAACGCTAACAAATACTGGTGGTGTTTATTGAGTTGATTTATTTTTAGTTCTCAGTTTGAGTTTCTGTTTCAAGCAGCAGATGGTGCTACATCCTCATCGGCTAAAATGGCCTAATTTTCTCTTTTTTTTTTTTTCCTTGACAAAATCACTAACAGATGGACATGTTTTTTTGTTAATGATGATAATAATGATTACAGCTGTCTTTAAGTGTTTCTGAAGCTAAATGTTGTGTTTCAGTATCAGATTATTTTTCTTTTAATTCCCCCAGGAGCATATGATCCAGAGTGAAGTGTCAATCCTCAGACGAGTCAAACATCCCAACATTGTGCTGTTAATTGAGGAAATGGACACCTACAGTGACCTCTATCTTGTAATGGAGTTGGTTAAGGTACTGCAGTTCATATTTGGAGACACTTTCTAATTAGGTCATATCAAGATTTCATTTCATAGTGGGTTTTTTTATGATTTATGTTCATTTTAATGATACGTTTTGTTCCGTACAGAATTTTAGATCGGACTTATCCATGTTAAAAATTAAAGTGCACATGTAAACTAGCCAAAAACTAGGAGCTTGAATTCTTTTGACATCCCAAATATTCTTTCTCCAGGGAGGTGATCTTTTTGACGCCATCACGTCTTCCAACAAATACACTGAGCGAGATGCCAGCTGTATGCTGTTCAATTTGGCAAGTGCCATCAAGTACCTGCACAGTCTAAATATTGTTCACAGAGACATAAAACCCGAGAACCTGTTGGTGAGTGTGACTTCAGAAACCTTCTGTTTTGGCAGCGAGCAGATTTACACTACATTGTGGTAGCTTCCTATCCTTTGATTAACTAACTAAAAGCATGTATTAAACTGTATTGAATTAAATGCATACAGTTAATTACATAATGACATAGTAAGGATTGTATTAATTTTGTAGTATTTTTATTTTACTTTGACACTCTATTTCCACATAGAGCTCATTAATTAAGGCAAATGAATCTTTTTACCTGCTTTCTAATTTCCTTATTTGCATAATACACAGGTTTATGAACACCAAGATGGCAGTAAATCTCTGAAGTTAGGAGACTTTGGCCTGGCTACCGTCGTCAATGGTCCTCTGTATACTGTGTGTGGTACACCTACTTATGTAGCACCAGAAATCGTTGCTGAGAAAGGGTGAGTCAGAAAAGCTGCATTATTGAACTATTCGAAGCCTGTTTATTGGACAATTTATTTAGTAAAAAGATTAGAGTTAATATATGAAACAGTACCTCTTGTGGACTGTTGCTTGTGTTTTTTACTGTGTTGATGCCTGTCTGATGGGTGTCTTTGTTTATTTTTCCTTTCACAGATATGGTCTGAAGGTTGACATTTGGGCGGCTGGTGTCATCACGTACATACTGCTGTGTGGGTTTCCTCCATTCCGTGGGTAAGTTTTCCAAAGTTTGCTATGATTTTTAGAAGGTAATGATTGGTTCCACGTCTGCTGTTTTTAGTTTAATCTGTTTATATCACATCAATCATCTCGTCTGTCACATTCAACCCCGACTGAGAGAGCATCGCGGTAAACGCAGATTTGCAAACACAACTTAATGCTGACATTCATTGGACGGTTTTGCTCCCTGTGGTTCGTGCTTTGTTCAGGAGCGGTGAAGATCAGGAGGCCCTCTTTGAGCAGATCTTGCTTGGCCAGCTTAATTTCCCAGCACCGTACTGGGAGAATGTGTCAGACAGCGCAAAGGTTTGTATCTTGAACGGGCCTTTGATGCACCAGGTTGACGTTTCATATTCTCTGGTCTGTTTCAGTGGTGGATACTCACAGATAACTTGTCATATTTTTCAGGGTCTGATCATTGGCATGCTGCAGGTTGAGGTGGATCAGAGGTACACGGCTGTACAGGTCTTGGACCACCCATGGGTCAATGTAAGTTACGTCATGATGTCAGACCTTTCACCGCAACCACCTGTGTAGATGCTAGTGCTGCTGTGAGATAGTATGCTGTAAGACACGGCAGGTGGAGTTGCTGAAGCTTTGTTCTGCGTGTTTTCCAGGATGATGGTATGTCAGTGAACGAACACCAGCTGCCTGTGGCCGGGAAGATCAAGAAGCATTTCAACACTGGGCCTAAGCTCAGCAACACTACTGCAGGGGTGTCAGTCATTACAGTAAGGACTGATCTACACTCCCCACTGCACCAGCACTGCATGTAATTCTGCACAGAACATTACAGTTTTGTGTTTCCATTCTGTTTTGTCTCTGTTGTGAATATGCTTCAGTGTGGATGTTATTCAGAATATTAAAGAATGCATTTTTAAGTTTTCATAGTGTTCCTCATAAGCACCTGTCACCTTATTTGAAGGTCCTGCAAAAGCTTTGCCTCGTGTTTTAAGTTGATAAATAGTCTGCTATTGCACGGCAGCAAAAGACTCATTTATACATTCTTTCTTTTTTAAAACCAGTTGTCCTTTTTACTCTTCAAACATGCCATTGTCACTCCATCCATCTGCTTCGTGCTGTCAAGTCGTCCTGTATGTGCTCTGGCATCTCATCGAGCTCTTTAGATGGACTGTCAGCACTGTTGTCAGAAGATCTTAGAAATAACACAGTAGTCTGCAATGGCTTGATGTAGGTAGAAAAACTTTTTAATCAAAAGTTTCTGCGCTGACCTAGAATTGTACAATTAACAGCTAAGTCAGCTCGTCTTTTTTTTTTTTTTTAATTCTTGCCATTAATGGAAGAAAATCGATTGCATTTGTTATTTGAATTCACCCTTTTAATTAGTTTACAGGTAAGCCCATAAGTAAAGCAGTCCGTTTCTCTGACATTTCACAGAGCTTCATTTGATAGTGACATTCTCTACCAGTTTCTCTCCATCTCATCACTGCAGTATAACAAATCCTTAGAGTTGTACGGCATAAGGCTAGCAGTGCTTTAAGTTCAAGGTGATCCACTGAGTCGGCTCGTCTCTCTCTGCTCAGCTGGACCAGGACAATACCATCCAGAGGTCAGGGTCTCTGGGCCACAACCAGCATCCAGGATTGTGCTGGATAAGGTATGACGGCTAAGCGTAGCACTAATATCGCAGCACTTCCATAGCAACGTGCTGGCAGTCTCCATTTTCCATCTCCAAAAGGGTTTGACCCCCAGTTCAATGGAGCCCTTACCATATTCCACCTTTTCAGATTCATCACTTACTCAGATGTACTCTCATCACAACAGTGCTTTTCTTCTCGCCCGGTTGTTGTCCACTTTGCTTTGTACTTATGCAACTGTAATGCTTTAATGCATTCGAGGGTGCATGACATATTTTTGGAAACTGGATTATCTTTCACCAGTTGCATTTGCTGTCTTTATGTGTTACTATTGACAGATAAATGTCATGTACCCGATGGTGCTTTTTTTCCAAGTTTTGCTGTGCTTGAAGCTACTTATCTGAAGATGATGTTGAACCTTTTTATAAGCTGTTGAGCACATGCAGCTTTCCAGATGCATCTGCATGCTAGCATTAGCTCCTGTAACATTGACCTAAATGCCTCAATGGTTGTTGAGTAAATGCTGCTCCTCATCTTTGCGGCCTTATGGAGACCTTTCTAATGTTTTACCTTCTCTCAGACCACGCCACTTGATAAAGAGAAGCAAGTTTTCCGACGAAGACGCCACCAGGATGTGAAGGCCGCTGCCCTCCTTCCCCACAGTATTGGTGCCAGTGCCCTTCACAGTACCAAACCTGGCCACTCCCCTGCTGAGATCACCTCGGAGTCTGAGGACCTTTCGCCCTGTTCGGCTGGCACTGTTCGATCACCCACCTCTCCGTTCTAACTGCCCGGCCGGGGCCAGAGCACCATCCTCCCTCCAATGAAAAGTGGAAAAGCAAAAGACCCAAACCTGGGTTCAGTCTGCAGACATGTTTGCTCCCAGACTGACATGTACTGGTGTTTTTCCCCAGTGGCCATTTTAGTTAAAAATATGATCATTGCAGTAAGAGACACACGAGTCTCTGTATCTGAGTCTAACTTAATAACATGGAACAATTTTAACATTGTTTCCCTTTTCTTTCAGAGAATCTGCCCAATAATTTAAGCCTTATTTCTGCACAAGCATTTGGTTCACTGTAGTGCACTAGCACCCTCTACTGGTTTGCATTCTTTATTGCAGGAAACCCAGCCAGCTTTATGAAGCACTTTGCAGAGTGACTGAAATATTAACTTCTTAATATAGTACTGATTTAGTGATATGACATGTTCACTGCATATCATAGGTCATACTAAATTAACTTGAAGTAATTTACAGGCAACAATAAGTCATTTAATACTATATTGTCAGTAGCAGTAATGTTTCTGATGTACTTCTGCCATCCAATAATGTGTACATTACTCTGGTATTTTGTTTTGTGGTGCACAAACCATAGAGGCAAATCTGAATAGGACTTAAGGCCTACTGCTATAACGTACCATAAGCGTTATCTGTATGCTTCGTTTTGTCCTGCTACCAAGTAGTTTGTCTCTTCCAATTAATAGAGGGTGCTAATGTTTGACTGTTTATGGTCTAGCTTAGCTGTTTTCCCTGTGTGACCGTGAGAGTGTGGATATAAATGGGTTGTGGTGCAGATGAATGTCAGTGCAGTTTAGTGTGTAGTTGGTGCATGTTTGAAGCCTTGCTTTGGAACATTTGGATTTAAGTGCAATTAGGTGTACTGCCCAGTGGGCTCAGGATCAGATATGTCCTTTGTAATGCTGGAAAGAGTGAGAGTTGATCAGATGGGAACAATTGGCAGTTGTGCAACATGGACTTTTTTCACAGACTAAAATAAGTTAATGACGGAATACAGCACAGTGCTTCCAGTGAAAACCATAAGTTGAACATTTGTTTATTGAGTCATCAGTTTTTGAACTTTATTTTTCTAAGTAGTCACACAGGACTAAGATGTCTAACCAACGAGACTTTATGTACTGTATGTGCTTTATACATTATTTTACTGGACACCAAATATTAACGGTTGTGACTGTCCTCTTTTCTCCATCTGAGACTGGAGCTTGCATGCCTGCTAATATACATCCTCAATTAATTGTTGCAGTCTTTTACTGTTTGATATATGCCAGGCATCCTATATGAAACCATTTCTCTCATCTTTGTACATGCTGTTTTGTTGAATGGAGTTCACGTGAGGCAGACTATAGTCTTAAAACAGCTGATATCCTCCTTGTATATACATATTTTGAATGAACTGTAACATCACACCACTTTGTTGTATAAGGGCTTTAAGTTGAACTGGGAGGGAGTGAACCAAAAAGCACAAGGAAAGCAAGTTCTATCTACAGTCTGGAAATGTGTTCTCTTCCTCAGGACTGTATCTGTTTCTCATTGTCTGAAAAAACATGGAATGTTTATCTACAGTCTGACAAATGGTACACGGAGACAACCGGGAATGTCAGTATTATGTGGAAGCAGATGGGGAATGTGAATGCTGTATTATACTCATCTCTAATCCATTACTATTAGGACATTATAAAACAATCTGAATGAGGACAAAGAACAGTAATGTTTTTCAATTAATAAGGGAAATCTACGGTTATGGATAAAAAGCAGACTTCCAACTATGTACCCTGTAAAGAAAATGAACCTCAGAATAAAAAAGATTAAGTAAATTTATGAGTGGTAGACTAATCTTCATGAGTCATAAGCTATATATTAAATACAGCCTGCTGCAGATTGAACAAGCCTACTGGAACAAATATGACCACCAGATGGCAGTATAACCAAAGAGGATGAACCTCTGAGATCTTAATATAATTTTATCTTCAGTTACTCATTTCTAATATTCATTTACTGAGTTATGCGTAGTTTATGAGCTTGTATTAAAACACACACATATGAATGCTTCAAAGCCCACCTACACGCACGCAAGGAAAAAAATCAACAAGAAATACTATAACACTGTTAGATTTATTAAATTTTATTAAAAACACCAAATTAAAACAGTTGAATTCTGGTTATCAATTTTCAATAGTGAGTTTCAAACATATCCTACATTTTCAAAAAACATATGGAAATAATTTGGCAATAAAACTTTAATATATAAATCATAATGCGTCTTAAAATATATTACATTAAATCAAAATGCACTGCTTAATGTTGACATGGATAATAAATTATTTATATTGAGGAAATTCTAATACTCAATATCTAACAGGAACATAGAGTAAACCCTAATGGCCTTCAACATGCAGAACTCAGGCTTTGGCTAAGGTGGTGTCTTGAAGCACCATGAGGAAAAATCAGAATTGAAACTCAAACTCAATCTATTTGCATATTTTTGTTCATTGAAATTGTCAGCTCATAGCTACCAGCCACTCATTTCTGCAACTAAATGTGGACACAATAGCTTTCATATCACCAGAAATAGACCAAGAACCATTTTTGGAACATGATCTTGTTTATCATTAGATCTTTTTTTTTTTTTTTTGCTGAAAGTTTTCCTTAGGCCGTTTCAGTAAGAATATTGCTTACCAGTACATGGTAGTAAAGCATAAACTGGCATTGATGAATTCACATGGTTAAAATGGACGAGCAAACATTTTGTGCAAAAATAAGCAAACTACAGAACTCAGTATTACAGTAATAATTCTTGCAGTACTAACAAGTGTAGAATGTCTTAATAATTACACGTCTTTTACAAAAAAAAAAAAGTCATACGGCTCTACCACAAAACACTAACACCTTAACAGTCATGAGGTACTATTGAAAAACAGGTTACTCCTCTGGATATGTTTTTGGTAAAACAGTAAAAAATATAGATAACTGCTAAACCAAACAAAGCATTCGGATCATTCTAAAATGTAAGAGACAAAAGTAAATTCAACTCCTTGTCATTCACAAACCGAAATGCAAATAAATATATGTATTAGAACTTTTTTTTTTTTTTGTTGACATCATAACCAAAAAAACAAATATTTCACAGGACAAACTCACACTACGTTTGACTCTTCCATATAGACGTCCAAACAACAAATCAACAGTAAACACCTTGTCTTTTTGTCACTTACACATACATCTGACCACTGCCAAGAACAATGAGCAGACAATGGCGATATACATGTATTTACTAATCAACTAATATCTGAAGGCAATGAAAACACTCAACATTTAAACATGACTCACACCATGGAGATGTCGGTAACGTTGTGACTAATCTAACAGCATTTAGAGCTTTGTCTCAGGCTTTACAGGGAAGAAACACTTTACACTGTCCACATTTACAGGTTAACTTTTTCCTAGAAAAATGTTTCAAGTGGGATATGCATCTGCCATACAAATGTTGTATAAATGTTCCAAACAGAGGATTCATTTTTGTTTTGCATTTTCACAGTCTGGTATAGAAACGGAAAAACTGAACTTATTAGGTATGCTTTAATATCTTGTCTCTTTGTTGCGTTGATCTCAGTCTCTCTTTGACCAGAACATCAAATCTACTTTACTTTTCAGCTGGGGAAATGCTACGCTGGTGCTCAGGTAAGACAAAAAAACAAAAAAACAAAACAACAAAGTATGTCCCAACAAGCATATAGCAACTAGTTCCCATCAGAGGCCAGATAAGCATACCTGGTTCTTTGTTAGCCTTCCCCATTGCTGGTACTGGATCTCCTCCATGCTTTATGGATCTTCTGCTTGGTCACCGGTTGGTAGGCATCCGCCCTCTGCTACGCATGTGCATTCCGCTGTGTGACTCTTCTTCCTCTTACTCTCCTCAGTACCTGTTTTGATGCTCATAGTGCCAGCGGTTGAAATCTATGTTAAATGCCACAATACTGCCAGAGGCCATGCCTGTGATCAGAGTCCTAAAAGGGAAAGAAACAGGATTTTAGAAGTAAAGGTGACAAATCAAGTTAAAACACACACACCCAATCTCAGCAGCACTAAATGTTCTTTATGTATGTATAATTTCCTCATGCTTTCATTGTGTTTAGGGTAAGTCTTGTCTCAACGCAAAGTGACACCGCACTAATCGGTGAAGAATAAGAGCAGTGTGTTAACGTCCATGGTTTTGAATGAAACAGGCACAGGAGGTCATGAGGGGCTGTAACCGTATATGACTGGGCTCCTCCGGCCACTCAAGTGGACCATTGTCTTTCCGCAGCCACTTTTCCCTTTATGATCCGGACTAGCTGGTATGAAGCAAAAGCAGCTGATTTCACAGGGTCGTCTTAAACTGCTACACCCCGAGGGCTTAAATGCTCCAGTACAATGAACAGAGTTGAAGCAGGATACCCCTCTGGAAATTCAATTGTGTCACTTAACTGTTATCTTATTGTGGAAGTAGATTTTAACTGCGCATCCCAACATTTAATTAAAATGATTATCAAGTGGTTGTTTTGTGATACACCTGCATTTTGTATATGATTTCTGATCCTCAATATAATTACTATACTGTTTTTCTTCACCAAAACCTGCTGCTGTTAAGATGTTAAGCCTTCTTTATACCCATGCTTTGTTTACCTTCACAATTTTTGCTAATAGACATGAGGACACGAGGTTAATCTGGGTAAGAACCAAGCCTCTGTTAAGGACCTGACTGTTAGGGCTCGGGGCGATTTGGCCTGTGGCTGTAAAGTACAGCTTCAATGTTCAGACCCTCTAACCTCTCTTGACTGCCGGGGTCACATGATGACGTCAGGCCTATTGCCTCCGAGCGAACACTGTCGCCTCTGCGTCGCCGACCGAGTGCCAGCAATGACTCCTGACGGATAAAAAAACACGCTGCAGATCTGTCGATGGACTTGCAGACAATCCACTATGTTTATCCAAAATGGTGCACTCGCGGAAAGATTTTTGTAATTTTTGTCTCTATGGCAACCCCAGGCTCTATTTCAAGGAACAGAATGGTGGATGTTCCGTTAACTAAGCCACACATTGACAACCATGAAACACAGTCAACATGAGGCTTTTTTTTTTTTTTTCCCACTTCGGCCTACACATATAATACTGTAGACATGCGGAACTGTTTAGATGTGAACACACACACAAGCATACATTGATTTATAAAAGGGAGCCCACACAGGCTCCCAGCAGACACCACCAGAACACTAATAAAGCACACATAATGGCCCTGTAAAGAGAGGTAGAGCTTCCTTTTTGTACTGTCATTATTATACACCATATCCGACCATTTAGTTACTTATACCTTTGACTTTTAACCTTATTCCACCCTCTTTATCTACATACAAGTAGTAACTGATAATGATTAAATACAGAAAATAAGGAACACACATTCTGTTCTGTATTAAAAAGTAAAAGACCTGAACTGCCTCATAAGATGGCTCTCTGAAACATGTCCTGCTCTGACCTTTGATCATGTGACAGGTCCATGGCTCGTATGCCAGCGTCGCAGCCCGGGTAGATGTAGAGATGTTTGAAGTCACAGGCCTGCCACACCTCGACCACACCGTTATCCCCACCCGTCACCAGGTTGTGGCCGTCGCTGCTCAGGAGAATGGCCTTGAATAGAGGTGAAGAGCGGTTCAGCAACATGTACAAGTACAAGCATCATAATAATATGTCAAACACTATACTAATAACATACATGTAAATTCATTGGTGTTTTATATGTTAATAGTATAGTGTTTTACGTATAGTTTTAGTGTGGCTGAATCCATTTACTATAACTTTTGCTGCTGATGTCTTGGCCAGGACACTTGTGCAAAAGAGATATTTAATCTCAACGAGTCTTTTCCCTGGATAAAAAAAAGGTTAATAACACTATTCACACTTATTTTATATTGTTTTCATCTGGCGTCACAAACTTCAGGGACATTTTTGGAGCTTTCAGTGCAGCAGATAAACAAAGATGTTTCCATTTTGTTCTTCTGTGGTGTCAGAATGTCATGTTACCCTGGTGGAATCGTTGACCTCCATCTGTGCCAGCAGTTTTCCATTAATGCTGAAGTTGCAGAAGCGGCCCCTCTCATAGTAGATGATGCAGTGGCCTTCGCTGGACACTGATATAAGACGAGGGCACTGATAGTGGTCCGGCCCCTCCAGAGCCCGCAGAAGGTCACCTGTAATAGTGTGGACCAGACACGGACCCTCTGCCAAAACAAAACACGCACATTTAACATTTAACTGAACGATGCTCTGTGCCACCTGCATGTGCTTACCTCTCCAGATGTAAGTGAAAACATCTATCTTCACTGACTTATGATAAATGTCGCTCAAAAATGTAAGATGTAAGAAAACGGTGTCAAAGTTTGTATAAAATAAGTCATGTTCCAAACTCAACGTACACAGAATGGTGTTTTATGCTTTTAACTGTTTCAGATTCCCAGTCCTTTCATTTTCTGTGAGGCTTTTGCATGTTGTGTTTCACTGGGTATGCAATTAATCGTGGGATTTTAGGAATAAACATTTAACTGACTGTATTTCTTTTATTTGTAATAGACTTAAAGGTAAAAGTATGAAATGACTATGCATGCTCAGTATATAAATGTTTCAGACTTCATCTTTGATTACATTGTAAGAAATCAGGAAAACCCACTGACCTTTAGCTCCACTGATGACGAGGCCCAGCTCTGCACAGACCGCCACACACACCACCTCCTGATCGTGACCGGTAAGAACGGCTCGTGGCGCTGGGTAGTCGCCTAAAATATTACAGAAAACTTACTGAGCCCATTGTTTAACTCTAAAATCATCTGAGGATCATGATTTATAGGCCAATGTTTCAGATCACGAGTATTCATTATTATCTTACACGGATGCGGCGGCCATTGTCAAGCAGGCACCGAGCCATCATTAGGCACTAAAATCATATAAACTCAAACACAGGGATCGTGACAGACATCTGCTAGCAGGGAGGTCCCTTGGAATTGTCATGTAAATGCAGGGATACAGCTCGCACCACTTGATTTCATCCGGTGTGTCACATGATTGATGATAGCTGGGGGAGAGGTTAGTGATGGGAGTTTCACGGCACCTGGAGCCGACCTCGAGTACTGCCAGAACGGGGATGGGGAGGAAGCACGAAGCACCAGGAGCTAAAGCTGTATTAACCCTTGTAATTTACCTAAAATTCCTTGGGGGTAGTCTTTTTGCAGTGAAGATAGTATACTCAAGGAATTCTGAAAACACCTGAAACATGCATTAAGCTACTGTAGCTAATTATCTCTGCAAAGGAGCTTTTATTTTTTTAACAGTGCTTGTCTGTTAACACAATTTTGAACGGATCATCCTCATTTTTTGTGCGAGTTCCTGATTACAGTGTCTACAGATGATAAACATGATGAAAAAAATATCATACTTATGTCAAAACCTATTGATTATAATTTACCACATAAACGTACAGTGTCAAGATTGAGTGCCACAAAAAGTCGGACCCCGAAAGGAGAAAGTTCAAGGTCACTGACAGTTTTCTTAAAATCAATATATTTCAAGAGTTTCTGCATAGATTTTTCAAATGTTTACTGTGGTATTTTTGGACTATTACCTTTTGTTGCTTTTACAAAAATCTGCATAACCAGGAAAAATCAGTGCCACTGTTCAGAGTCTGGTTTAGGGTTGTGTATGGGGACTGAGCATGAAAATTATGGAAATTAGAGTAAGTGTGAATTTCTATGAAGCTAATGTCATTGCTGTTGATGCATTCAGCTGCGTTGGTTGATTTTGCAGTTTTTTGTAATTTTGCAGTTTCCTCTGGCTGCCCAAATGTGCTTCTTTAGTCTTATCGCCACTCTTCACCACACAAATGATGCTAACACTATTAACAAGAACTCATTTTAAACTAGCAAACTGAATTATGTAAAATAAACATGGGAGGGGGGTTTCCAAAGTCACAGTGCTGAACCCCATTGCAAACCTTTGGAATGTGATTAAGAAGAAGATGGATGTTCTCAGGGTATCAAACAGAGCTGAGCTGCATGAAGCACTAAAAAAACAACATGAGAGACTGGTGGACAACATACCAGCATAAAGAAAGGTGCTGAAGTATTCTGGGAGTTTACCCAGTAGAGCTTTATACTGTAGATGAACATAAACCAGTGTTTCTGTCTATGAATAGCTAATGATGTCAAACTCAGTTCAGTCCAGCCCAATGTGATCTGAAGTGCGCCGAACCAGTAGAATAATAACTGTGAAAAAAAGTCCAATTACATAATGAAAATGTTTACTTCTACAAATGAACAACCTGAAATAACTTAAATGTTCACTTGCTGATCATTTAAATAGGAGCATTACAACTTACAGATCACAGTGGATCTAAAAATACACAAAACGCGTAGTAACAGGCAGAATATTGTTAAAATTACACTTAGTTCTCTTAAGACATTTCAGGTTGTTCATATTTTGTTCAGGTTATTCACATTGTTGGTGAAAGAATAGTTTGAAAATGTAAGCATTTTCATGGAAATGTACTTTTTTTGCACTAAAACAAAGACAAAAATTTGTAGTTGTCATTATTTATAGATTATTGTGATAGTATTTGACTGATCTGACCCACTTGTGATCATATTGGTCTGTACGTGGCCCCTGAATTAGACTGATCCCTAATATCTTCAGTATAATTTTTACATTTCTCAGATTCATCCCACGGGCCAGATTGGATCCTTTGGTGGACCGGTTCTGACCCGCGGGCCGTATGTTTGACACCTGTGCACTAAACCATAGAGAATGTGGTGGTGGTGATGTTACTCAAAAATATATCTTAACTTTTCTTTCGGAAAACACTCCATTGTTTTCATTTTCTTCCAGTTGTCATTTCCTGCACAAGAAAACAACCATTTCTACCGCTGTATAGCTGTTGGAGTCCACACATGTTCAGTAAATCTATTGGAAGTTTCTGTATCCATCCGGATGACAGCAATGTCCTGATAGATGATGTGGACATGTGTCACACCTCTCTCTCCTCCTATACCCCCCCCCTCCTCCCAATCATCTCCTCCTTTGCCTTTGCAGCTGTAGTGGCCCAGTCACCGGGCTGGACTGTGATCGATGCAGTGTAGTCCCTTAGAGACCGGGACCTGAGCAGCCCTGTCAGTCCCAGCACACGCAGCTAAGGGAGGGAGGGGGGGTATGAATAGGACAAGTGTCAGAAAAAGCCTCAAGGGGAAAAAGGGACCTAGTGCAGCTCACCTACCCGACAAAAGATTCAATCAGCCAGCACAGTATACCCCCCACCCGCTCTGAACCCCTGGGACGAGCTGGAGTCAGCTACCACAATTATCCGGTGCAAATATCCCTTCACACCGGCGTGATGGGCCGAGTCTGAGAGGCAGGGCCATGATTGAGCTGGAAGTTATTTTAATTATTACACATTTAAGACACACGCAGCCTTTTTGGGGCACGGGTGAAATCAATTTCTTGGGTACGCTGCATCTGCGGGATGAAGGAGCAGTGATCCGGAGGGTCATGTTCAAACAGCCTTCAACCAGCATTACCGAAAATGTAATAGGTATGAAATCACCAGAGTGAGTCTCTGGGAAAAGATCGTCCATTGAATAAGCCAATAATAAGAAAGTAAAGAGGGCTTAGTGCTCTCCGTCCTTTGTGACAGTAATTTGAGGCCTTCCAGGGTTAAGATGTAAGACACGAGCAGGGGTTTATGCCCGTGTGTCCTCTTCTATGTTTGCATATGATTTCGGCAAATGTGTGCAGGAAGTAAAGTTATAGTACAAAATATCAATAAGGAAATATAATGTATAATGCGTATATCGTCGCTGTCGGGCAGAAACCTTGCAAGTCCATTTCTGGTCTTTTTTAATAAAATGATTCTGTGGGTCAGTCTTCACATTGGCCTGAAATATTTAACCAATGAAAAGTGTTGAAAACAGCCTGTGACTACATCTATTAACTCCATTCATTTATTAAGAATATACATAGTTTTTTCCAGTTTCCCGAAAAATAACCGTTTTGGACATAAGAGGTTTCCGCCCAACAATGACAATATGAAACTTGATCTTGTATCTCTTATCACATATCTATAGTTAAAACCACATGAAATCTATGCTTATATGACTCACCGTTATTACTACTTGTAGGTCTAATGGAATTATTAGTCTGTGTATTAAAAGGGCACTATACTCTTTGTCTTTTTAGGGTTTTTTCTCCTCCAGTTAAACAGACATATTGATATATCATAGATGACTTTCTTGCAATGTATTAAGTATTGGAATATTTCTCTATTGTGATAACATTATTATCACAGGCACACAGAATTGTATCATGATTCTGTGTGATCAGCACCCCTAGTTTTAGCTGCAGCTACATGGCTTTAATTCAATAAATGAACTTCATGTCCAGATGTCCAACTGTATAATCCCCGGATTAGGTTGCATTATTGTATCTGATACTTGCAGATCGTATCTAACATCATCAACTGGAAATTTATTTGACTGAGTGAAAACATTCTGCCTGCACTTTTGTTTCTTAAAATGATGTATCCGCAGTCGTTATGCTTTGTCCGTTGTAGATGCATTGTAAGCAGTAGTGTGGGAATATCAGGGGAATACTGTTTCCCTGCTGCAGTAACACAAGTGCGATTGCCCCTTGCTAATTGGAGGCAACCAAGCTGAAATTCTTAATTAACTGTCGGCGCCTCAGTGAAGTTAATTAGAGAACACTCGCAACTAATCCAGAGTTCTTAGAATTTGTGACAATTGGAAACACCACATCGTCAAGCGCGCACAAATAGTTTTGTCACCGAGATATAAAACAAAAACACAATCTACATCTTGGGTTTTTCCATTTGATGCCATATATGGTGCTCCGTGTCTGTTCGGTTCTGCGACGGCTTCTGCTGATGGATTGTTTTCAACACAGACAATCAGTGAGAATGAGCAACTAAATGAACTGAGCAGCAGAAATCACACACTGGGGTCTATGATTGTGAATGCCAAGACATCTGGAGTTCTCTACTTGAAAGCGGCACAGCTCAACACAATGAATCATGCTAATATATCACAGCTACAGTGCTGATAAATGATCCTCTCCCTGTCTCTGTACATTATTCGATTTCTGTGGGATTGTCTTTTTTTCCAGCGTTGATCAAAGACCCCTGCTTCCTATATTACTCTTAAAAAAACACTAATAACAGAATCATTCACCTTAATAGACTTTCAGCCCCATAGTAAAGAAGCATATGTCATACTGTTAATTCAAAACAAAACCGTGATCCTGATTCCATCTTTGTCCAGAATGTAACACTACCACATATGTTTTGCGCGCGTACTCTTAGTCTTACTTACTGTTATTGGGGTTGTCGCCAATTATATGGTGTCGCCCACTCCAGTACCACAGCAGCAAAGTGGCATCCCTGGACCCAGACACGATGTAGCAGTCTCCCCCGATGTAGGACTCAGACCTGGCCAAACACGTCACCACGTCCCAGTGTCCAAAAACGATTTGGGTCAGCTTGCCTAAAGACGATAATGTGTTCATCAGAGGACCATGAAATGCCACTGGAAGAAAGTACTGCCAGCTGTGTTTTCAAAGCCAGAAGTGAATACATGCTTTCAGAAGTTTAATCAATGGTTCCCCGCTATTTCTGGATAATGACATTACAAAATGAGCCAATTGACCCCTAATCATCAGCTTAACAGATGAATCGGGCAGTTCAACTCTCAAACTTGTTTTTCTTTGAAGACTTTTAAGATACTTGGGGAAGATTAAAAGAGCTGTGTGTAGTATATTAAAAATGACCTAAAAGTAACAGAGTGTTTAGACCAAAGATGTCACTGTACTGTAATCCAGATATGTGCATTGAATTTATTCACAGCGAAATGTGTTACTATGGATGTATGTGACCACTAGAGGGAGTAGTGAGTCAGTGTCCTGGTCTGTCATGGCGATTGAAACTAGTATACTAAGTAAGAAACAACTTTTAGAGTCAAAAAGGGGGACATAGTGATTAATAAAATAGAAGCACTGCTGTTTTCACAACTGGACACAGCTCTAAGTGAAAAAAATGGAGTTTGATGCTAAAATGGCAGCGTTTCTTCTACACAGGTGACATATGAAGGTATTAATTTATTATGTGATGTTATTATCTTTGCTAAGTTGCCGTTTGTTGATCCATGGTTCAGTGACAGTTCTGACCTTGTTTGGACAATCCCAAACAGATCTTTAGTGCAGCTATTGAAGACACAAACTGTACAGAAAACAGAAGTGATTTATGGTTTTACTGTGTCTGTTTTCAGTCTAAAAATAGAGCTAAGCAAACTGAGCTATAATGTAAACTATCAGCTGATGCAACACATGATGATTAAAAGACACAGTGTTATTTGGAGCAACTGAGTTTTTGTTTGAAGAAGAAAACTTAATGATACCATAATACAGATGTGTGTAAACAATGAGTGTTATACTTTATTCAGTCTGTGGAGACAGGGTGTTTATGTGTGGGTGGTTTTGGTAGCTGAGGGTGTGTTCTGGTATGCAACTTGATAGTTTGGAACAACACATATAACACTGTAAAGTATCCATCAGTATTCAGCCACTAGGAGTCTGGCAAAGAAAACACTAATGATCTCCTTAATTCGAAGGCATCATGATAATGGAGTGGTTTTCATCATCACTGCTGTAAAACTCTTTCTGATATGACTAAGGCAGTCATTATGTTAAGGTTTTATTCAGTTTTTCATTTTATCACATCGATGAAACATTAGTAACGACATGATGCCACCATTAACAGGTGAATAAATGAAACCAGTCATTACACTGAACAAAATTACAAAATAATAAAAAAAAATCATTATGGAAAAATAGCTGTATTGTTTTTAAGTCTTTCAGGCCTTCATCAAACTGTCTTTAAATGAGCACAAATCAAATCATACACATTTAACAGTGTTTATATACAATATTAGTGTCAAAATACAAGAAAAGATACATTTTAGCTATTGCCAGTGGTGAAATTACAGGTTATTTACAGACATCCTGAGTTGCTATATTTTGTATCTATAGGTTATATTTATTCAGTGCATAGCAGTGTCGGTTAAGCAGAATTTGACAAGTTAGCTTAATGCGTCCTGAACACACACACACTGCAAATGACTGCAACTTCCATGTCCACATGTGTCTGTGTTCCAGGAAATACTGACTCTGGTGGGTTAAATTGGCAAGAAAACCTGTTTATAGCCCCTGGACGTTTTTAAAATACCAATATTTGGCACCAGTGTATCTCAAGTGGAACTACAAAATGATGCATTATCAGTACAGGAACTGATATTGTGTCTTCCCAATACAAAATTCGCAAGTCACCAAAGTATATGACAATATAATTAACATTGACTTAATTTGCAACATAATGTGCCTTTAAAATACAGACGAATATTGAAGAAAAAATGGTAGTAGGTGCTATACTCGGTCAAAAAACACAAAATGTAAATGTGTAGAAAGTATCAAGTGTTTGTCAAGGATTTAAGAAAAACAAAAGAGCAAAAAGGACTATTGCAAAAAAATGATCACTGATTACAAAGTTCGCAGAGCAAAAATACAACAGGCAGAAACCTGAGGCACAAAAATAAACGTCCTTTATAACCTATAGGGACACCATTGCCAATGTTTCGACTACACAGAGTCTTTGTGAGGGCAAAACACAAAAGACGTGCTCAATTTCAATGCCTCAGTGCATCATGCTGATCATGTGACAACAAGTGCCTTTATGGCTAAGCAAGTGGCAAAACAAAAGGAAGAGATATGTAAATTAAATAAATAAATAAAGAGAATATTTGTTGAACTGCTTCAGACTTATGTTCAGGCCTTTTAGTAACCTGTCGTTAGCCTCATAGCATAATTGTCTAAGTCATATTTTTGGCTAATTTGTGATATCTGCTTAACTTTACTCTGCTAACAATGCTGATGCGTTTTATTCAGGAATCACAATTTGGCCAAAAACATGATTTAGGCAATTATGCTATGAGACTAATGATGTTATTCAACTGCAACATTAAATGAGTCTAAACACGGTGAAATGTAGTGATAATTATTTGGACAATATATGTTACATATCGTTAGCCTCACAGCATAATTGCCTCAGGTGTTTCTTTTCTAACAGGGGTCTGGGATACGAAACAATATAGACAAATGTCATAATATAGTTTTATATTGTGATAAATATCATATTGATTATTAATATTGATGTCTATATCTCAGATCAGCATGACCAGGACATCTTATGAGCTGTAGCCATGAGGTGTCCCAATATTTCTGTCAAAAATGGTTTATAAACATTACTATTTCCTTAAAGTTTAATGGAACATTTTTCTTCCTAAGTGAGATATGAAGAAAGCAGATGGTTAGTTGTGGTAGAAAATTATTATTTACAGTCGGAGAATAAAAAATATCTTAAAAATTTAGAGGTAGAACATTTAAAATCATAGTCATGGATAAAAAAAAACAAATAACAATGTTGAGAGAAATTAATTAAAAACAATCTCTGAGGCATTTTGGAAGAAAAGATAACAATTTAAACCAAACTAACCAATATGATACAATGATAGTTATCACAATATAAACTATATTATGACATTTATAATTACTGTTTTGTATCCCAGACCCCTGTTGGATAAGAAACACCTGAATTCAATGTGTCCACAGTGTATGACTTAGGCAATTATACTATGAGGCTAACCCTGAATTGTAATCAACAGACAGGACGTTGGTAAAAAGACATTTTCAACCTATTCGTAAACTCCAGTGTATTACAGTATTACACTATAGTCATCCATTTTTCTACATGGCATGTCAGGGGAGAGCAGCTACAGTAGTGCATTATTCCCATCATAGCGCTCAGTCCTCCACACATCAGTGCACCCCACTATAGGAAATAGAGTTTACACTGTAACCTACCTGTCTCGGAGGAGTACACACGAAAGCTCTTGTCCCAGAAGCCACACACCAGGATGTAGCGGTTGTCAGCTGTCACCACAAAACAGTGTGTGGTGATTTGGATGCTCTGGTCCACTAGGTCTGTGATCTGACGCTTGTTGCTTCCAGTATTGTTGGCTGTGGAGAGAGGAAAAAAAACATAAAAAAATTGTGTCAACACCAGGCATTTTTTAGTGAGTTATTAAAAAGACTCAACTAACGGTAGAGTTTGATGTTTGATGCTGTTTTCTATTTTTTTTTCTAGTTTTACTCACCAACAAGAGAATCCATCTCTATGGGCAGGTGATGGGCCTGCTCCAGAGAGTATCCAGGTGCACCCCGTAAACCTGGATTTATGCATGAAAACAAAGGGAAATGTATCATCTGTATGAGGCTATTTCCAACCAGTTCACGTGTGCTATTTTACATGCATATAAACACCTGCTCCCTTTTCAGAGCCAAAGTTAATTCACAATCTCTTCCAGGAGATGGAGGAATTTGAGGTGCATTGGAAAGATTTCCATCTGTCTTACCAGGCAGTTTTTTTTGTTTTTTCCCCCAGAGTGTCAAACCGAATGGAGACATTTTAGTCATGCGAGGGAGCCAGTTTTGAAACAGCAACATGCTTAAAAATATGGAGGCCTTATTATTATCATTATTCTGAAAAGCCAAAGCACATTTTCCTCCTCTCTGACAGGATGGCAAGGGTGCTGCAGCTGTGTTCATTAGTGTGGGAGCAGCCAGAGCTACCACACAGTCCGGGACTCTTTGGTCCTGGGCTCCGTGTGTTTCTACAGTGACAGATGGGGACGTGTGAGGAGAATGTGGTGCAGTTGCAGCCTAATTTCCTAGTAACCATTGCTTTGGCCTTCTGACCCTGAGGTGAGGCTGATTCTCCAGAAGGGGTTCTATGGCTAATGTTGTTCACACATGTCTAAGAAAGAACATGTGGAAACACTCATGGTCAGCTTACCTGGGAGGTGCTAGGCTCTCACGTAGCCAGCTGGCTACGGCTCTATTATGAGCAGTGCACAGGTTTGGGTGTGACAGTGATGAAGTGATTTTACAGGACAACATCTGTGGTAGGTATCACATCTAGGTCACGCTTTAGTTTTTTTTTTTTATATATTTTTTTTTAACGAGGGCATATGTGTATGTATGTATTAAGGATTGGAGTCACAGAATAGTTCTCAATGCCATGGTCCCATAATAACACTGCCTGCAATAATGATGGCATTACGGTACAGCCATTCTATAACTGATACATTGAGAGACAGTTATTTCAATACATTTCAATGTCCACGTAAGTTCGGGGAAAAAAACCCCCAAACTCTTCAGGGTAAAAAGCCGTAATTATGCTAAGGCCTCTTTAACACACACAAGGAAGTTCCACATTAATGTTACTGTAATGACAGTGTGCAGATTTATTAGGCTTTTATTGTTTGTGAGTACATCAGTCAATTACTTTTACTGTAGTTTTTGTCTCAGATATTATGAGGAACGTCTTGATTTGCAGATTTTTGTGCCATGAGATAACTTCTGTTTATGATATGGAGCTATATAAATAAAATCTGAAATAAATTTGAATAGGCGTGCAAAAACCTACAGTGAAAGAATGCATTGCAATATATATGATCTACAGAACCAGTGTTACAAGCACCATGAAGGTTTGTGTTTACCTGTGTTATGTTTGTTAGCAGTCTAGCATCCAAAATTTTGCATAAATTGTCTTGCTTTTCTTTTGTGTGAGTTCCTGACGACACTGACTACAGGTAATTACACTTTGAGCACAAAAGGTCAAAGGTCAAATTCAGTAAAAGTTCCCAAAAAGAGAAAAAAACTTTTAAAAGTTGTTAACATGAGTTGAAATGTAAAAACTATGGTTAGAACACATTTGATTTTCCACAAACTGTACCTGTATAATGTCAAGATCTAGTGACACAGAAAATTTGATCTTGGAAGGTCGAAGGTCAAGGTTTTTTCCTTTTGTCTTCAGTCCGAAGATATGCAGTATCTTTAGACACTTGTTTTCCAGAATGCAAATTTGTCAGGAATGGTATGTTGTGATGAATTTGGTCCCTTTGGCAGAAGTTTTCACATTCTACTTATGTGCAAAATCATTCTCAATCATTGAATGCTCCTTGAATTACCTTTATGTATGTCATTTGCTATATAAAGAAACTTGCCTTGCCTATTAAAATTACATAGCCTTTCATAAATGTCCCTAAAGTAATTTAAAGTGATTATATTTACAGCATTAATAAAACTATAGTTGAATGAAAATAACTTTATCTGCCATTCTTTTTTGTTTTACTTGCCAGTGCATTGTTCATAGTACTCTTAGTTTCATGTTTTTATTTTTATTTCAGTTTATACAATATTATTTCCCTGTTAATTAATTCTACTTTTTGTTAGTTCTTCTTTATTCCTGTACTTCTAAATTTTTTTTGCATAAATTTTAACATATCACGCGTGTTACTCACCGACGGTGTTGTGCCATCGGTTGACGGCGAACAGTCGACTGCAGGTGACAGTGACCACGGCAGGCACCGTCAGATGGGGCAGGGTGTTGGCAGCCACATGTGTTACGGGTGAATTGGACGGAAACTTTAACACCATGATGACATCCTGCTGCATCTGGTCCTTGAACATGAGCGGACTCTGTGGAAGGAAACACTATTGAGTAGAAGAGAGAAAAGAGGAAACGTGAAGGAGGATGGAGGGACGTGATGGAGGGAGAGAGGTGGGAAGGAAGAGGAAGGGAATGGAGGAAGTGAAGAAGAACGGAAGGCATGGGAGAGAAAGAATGGAAAGAGGCAATTAGTGTGGAGGTTGAAGGAAAAAACTAGACACAGACAGTACAATCGAACGAGGGACAGGTCACACAAGGGTAAGATGTGAAAAACTGGGATGGAGTCGGCTGTACATATGAGATGGCACATACATGGTACACATGTATCAGAAAAGTTCAGTTGCATTCGCGTAGAACAGCAAGAGGTTTCATTCAAATTCAACCACATTATATTTGTAGCAGGAGTAAAACCAACAGAGGATATAGTGATCCTGACAATACTTGGAGTTCTGAGCCAGACGTGGCTCTCATCTCATCCCTAACAGTGGAGGCTTCTGACAGAAGTAGACAGACATGGATGAAAACATCTACATGTGTTGCAAAAGAAGAAAATAGGACTAAAAGGTCTCAAAGGGACCTTATAACATTTCTTGTAGGGTGAGAGAACAGAAAGAGCCGTGTGGGGATAATGAGGTCTAGGCTGGCTATTACATGGATTAGAGAGGGAAGAGCAGCTTATGGAGGAAGGAAGGAAGGGGAAGGGAGCTACTAGGCCAGTAGGGAGCACTCTTTCCTTTACACCCCACAGCCAGTCAGCTCTAATAGTATAAATTTACACAGTGGTTAATGCAGTTTGGGAGCTACATAAGATACAACCTGGAAATATGTACTGTATATGTGATCAGATGTAAAATATTGGTGTAAAGGGAAAATTGTGTTGTCTATTTCTTTAACCGACAAAGCGGGCACAAACATACACAGCGTCCAGGCATTCACAGGTCCATACAAACTGGCTCACACACACCACCAACACCAGAGCTGCAACGATTTTTCCCAGCATGCTCGCTGCTCTCACCAGGTGCATGGCGGAGCTGCGTGGAGGATGTGGCTCAATAAGCAACTGAGATGGCGTCTGTCCAAAGCTCTGGATCTGCGCCTCTGTGGCCTGCGGGAGAGAGAGAGAGAGAGAGAGAGAGAGTGAGTGAGAGAGAGAGAGAGAGAGAGAGAGAGAGAGAGAGAGTGGAGACGGAGAGAGAGGAGCGGCTGTCACAATCAATATGCATCAAAGTGATGGGTCAATGCGTTACTTGACAATGCAAGCAAATCCTAACTCAGCCGTGCCTCTGAGGAAGGGGGGGAGGTAAAGGGAAAAGGGTGCACTCCCAATCCGCCTGGGTGCTCCACCCTCCCCCCTCAGCCTGCAGAGTCATCCAAGTGTTAGTATGGAAGAGACAAGCCTTTTCCTATTAACATGCTTCAGTTAACCATTCCCATTTCCAGGCGCAGGGGCCCCCACTGCACAAACGTTAACCTGGAGTGACATCCAGCTAGGACTGCAGCAGACCGGCCTGCTCTTAGATGTTATTGTGCTTTAGACAAAGGGGAAAAACATGCGCATGCACACACATACTTATGAAACACAGACAAAAAAAAATAAAAACACACGCACACAACAATGTAGGTGAGGCTACCTTGATGATGGATGATTTATGGGATGTAACCTTTGAGTTTGCATCCTCGTGAGTGAGAAGGAAAAAACTAAAAAAGGCACAAATGCACCGAGTTAAAGTAAAGGAATGAAAACAAAAGACACAATACCAGAGGAATTAAGCTTTTCCTATTTTTAGAAAGGGCTCGCATTTACTCACAGACAAACTATCTTATTTGCCTCCAGTGAGGGGAGGAAAAAACAAGCGGTAAGAGCTGCTGAGCTTGAATGAAACTAGGGCACTCCATGGTGGGAGTGATTGATGTGACTGGAGCCACTTCCACCATCAGAGGGGAGCTTGTAGACGTCCGTCAATGCCACTGTGCACAATGGAACATACATCGCTCAGCCTTTCGCCTGCCCTTCTGACTGCCTGGGTGACTAGCCCTCATTTTCCTCTGCCTGTACACACCGCTCACTATCAAAAGAACCCATTGGGGTAGCACATGCCACAGCGGTAGATGTGGCGCGGGAAGTTTGGAGGTGATAGTGAATTAGGACAGGCCACCTGCAAGCCAAACAGTCACCCTCAACACCCTCTGGTCACTTCCTATCTTGCACATCACCAAAAAAGGCACTGGCCACACAGTTGAATGCTGTCGTTACAGCGGCGAAAGTTTCGTGTGAGTTGGTTGAGCACATTTGGCAACCATTAAGTGTTAGTCAGTGTTTCTTTCCAACGCAGTCTGTCAAGTAATAAGCAACTGACATTATGGCTATTTAAGGTTAGGTTTGGGGTGAGGGTCACAATGTCTGTTCAAATAAAGAAATCCGATCCACGGATCAGAACGACTGAGAGGGGCCATGTGGAAAACATCACCGTATTTCTTGTGATGATTCTATTACTGGGAAAACTGGGCTGCGACATGTCCCATTTAGCCAGTCTTGGACAACCTTGACACCAAACAATTATTTCCAGGGTGCAAAGGGGGAGGATTTGTGTGTGTATGTTGATGTTTTTGTGTGTGTGTGAGTTTTTTAAGGTTAACTCAAGAGCATGTTCTTGTACTGGATGATCAAAACATGTCAATATCTCTCAGGTGACTCGACACTAATCCTCTCTGAGGTATGTCAAAAACTTACCTCTATCTCAAGATGAGATGGAGAGCACTTAACAAGCAGTTCATTAGTTTAAGTCACTTCAGGCTCTGCTTTTTGGCTGATAAGTGACACTTATTGCCAAAGCCATCTGGATGATCTTGCCTCGTAGCTACAACCGTCTTGCTTGGGTGAGCAGCAAACATCCATCATAACACACTGTGTCTGCCTGTCGGTCTGTCTGACTTTGTTCAC
The DNA here is from genome assembly GCA_037367365.1 of Apogon talboti. Lineage (NCBI taxonomy): Eukaryota > Metazoa > Chordata > Actinopteri > Kurtiformes > Apogonidae > Apogon > Apogon talboti. The sequence goes on along the minus strand of JAPQRQ010000006.1, from coordinate 26,977,690 downwards.
ATCCGCTTTTGGTGTGAGCAAAAAGGCTTCAGAGGTGAGTGTCTGCAGCTCTGCGTTACCTGCTTCCCAAACTGGTGACAGAGTCTGGGCGGAGGATGATCCCGCAGCAGCAGCAGCAGTCCTCCAGTGCACTCAAGCAATGCAGCAACACAACAGCTCTGTCAGACGGAATGCAGACACGGCCTGGCGTTGACCCGCTAAGCAGCGTGGGATCGCGCTGCGTCATGACACCTGAAGATTACGGTGGCGACTACAAATATGAGGCAGCGCTGTCTTTCATCTTTTAACAGATATAGTAGATTAAAGCCAGTTGGTTTAGTTAAGTCCATGAAACTTCTAAGAAGCATAAACAGATTACATGAGAATACCCTACAATCCATTTATGTTATTATTTTTCCATTAATCTGTATTGCATTATGGTTTCCCTTCTCATGTGACTGCACTGCTACCCATTCTTTGCATGCCAAAGAAAAATTTGTTCAAGATAAGCTTATGGGAGTTGATTTAAATTCTTAAGTACCAACGAAGAATTACCTTAAGGGTATTTTCTTAACTGACAGTTGGAGTTGATAAGCACACTACCGTACGCACCGTTGGGGAATCCATACTCACATGCAATGATGTTACATAATCAAATTACAAAATAAATCTAGTTGTAATCCATTAGACATTATGAGGAAAAATATATGTAGTTATATTTCAATTACCAAACAAAATAATGGTAATTACAAATAGGTTTAGTCTTTTTTTTCTTCTCTCATTGAACCCAAGATAAAACTAAAATGTCACATGCATGTATAATATGTGCAACAACAATGACAAATGCAGCACTAATTTCCATTTTGCAATTACAACTTTTTTCATGAAACTGTAATTAGCTAATAGAAGTAATTCAATAGACTGCCCAGCCTGAAAAAGTGTTTAAATCTGAATATCTAACTTTCAGGGAAAAAAATGTATATCAAAAGATTTATTTGGTGATCTTGGGCAAAATAATAGAATTTTTGTTATGTGCTGTGTTGTGAAACCTGTGAGAGTTTTACATCACAATACCATGTTGTGTATTGGACGCACAAAATCAAAGAAAATAACAAAAGAATAAAAACACGTATCTAGAGCGTAATTCAGTCTATTGCTTTGTATCTTTAAGTTATGCAGAAATGTCATTTTGGATGTATTTATGCAAAATACATGTTAAAGTTTTTAGGAGTTTAATTTTTATTGCCAAGTTGAAAACAAGTCACCAAAAAGGAATTCAATGTATTATGTTATATTACTTTTGATGAAGCGATTGATGATGATTTTGAACAATAATCATTTCAAAGGGAAACTTCACAGCTTTGACTTTACACAGGATCAGAAAACTCTCACACAATGTGTCTTCAAGAGGTGACTCTCTAATGCAGCTACTGATGCATCTGAGGGTATGTGATACATACAAAGGGAGTGTCTGACCAGTGGAGACTAGCATTTGAGAATATCAAGGTAAAATCTGAAGTACGTTAGATTCTTCAAACGCCTGCAGCCCTCAGACAGAGAACACTTTGTTGTCTTTATCAATTCCATAAACAGTCAGAAAGGCCAGGAGACGCAGTGGAAGCTGAAGAAAAATAGAGTCCCACTGATGAATAATTTGTCTGTTTATTGCTGAGTGACACTGCAGGGTCTGAATCAAGGGGTTGCTGTCATGTTTTTTCACAAGAGAAGGCTGTCAGGAGAAGCATCACACTGTTCCGGCAGCGTGCCCAGTAGAGCTGTCACCGTGCCCTCAACCGGCGGCCCAGCGGCATGTCAGAGAGTGTCATCATTCCCATCTGACACGGGAACGGAAATTATCTCTCATGACCTCTAATTTCTTGACATTTCAAATGCTTTAATTGTTGTGACTCATGGCGTATCTACAGCTTCACCTGTCAGGCCTAGAATGAATCAATACCTGAGAGTCGTTTCAGCAAGTCCCATCAAGAATCCTTCAACTGAATGGAATATTGGCTATTCCTTTATTATTTTCTGTATTCTGCAACAAGGGTGTGCTGAAAAATACTTATTTTTATTTTTTGTTATTAGATTTACCTTGGTTTAGTTTTACATGCAATGAAATCAAGTAATTACTTTGTATAATAGACTTGTTCTCAAAGCCTTTTGTGGAAACTGCTACGTTTTGGCACAAGGTTACACACAGAGAAGAAGAATCCATCTGGAATGAGAAACATGACTGAAGGTATGATGGCTTGTCTTAATTAGTGCTCATCATATCCGCATTACATCAGTTGCAATTAGCTGAGCCAATTTCTCTCTCCAGCACAAATACATTCACATGTCACAGTAGTGACTACATCAACTGGGCACAATTAGATAGTCTGAGTAGAAGATTTCCTAATGTGAGGCTAACTAACAGCACTGTCACCTCTCGTGGTAACAGTAGGCAGGTGGAAGACAGCTAAGCAACCTCAACCTGATGCAAAATTAACAAAAAAAAAAAAAAAAAAAGCATTGTCTAAAATTTCAAAATGATGAAAACCGAGCCTTTCACAATATGGTTTGGTAATTAGATCAGCCAAATCTTCTGCAGGTGATTTGCATAGTGGTCACTTGATAAATAAAGGCGCCCCTGGAAGTGACAGTATATAAATGACTTGTTTTGCAGACAGCAGATGGTGGATATCACAGGGAGAGACAAGCTCACACTGGAAAGTACCACAATGCATGCCAGCTGCTGCAGTCTCTGGTCCCCTTTCCCCTCTGCTCAATTAAGCTATTCACAAGTAGTACAGTCGAGCTAATAGATATTCAATTAATTAGTTAAGAACAAGAGGATTCACTCCCTCATCTATACAACGAGTGACCTCTGCAGACTGATCAAACGGATCAGTCAGAGTCATTGATCTGATTTAAAGGAAGAGGAAAGCAATTTATTCCTGGAACAGAAAGAAAACAGCCAGGAATCCTGATGTTAAATAGATCAACGAATAATGTGGACAGATATTAAAAGACAAAAATGAGCTCAGGTTATCACAAAATGATAATAACTTTAAAGAAAACGCTTCGAGTCAGCAGCTCTGCCCCGTTCTCTCACGGTTACATTTGCATGACACAATAAATGATTGACAGATGCGTGATATGAATGTTCCCGGAGCTCTAGCACATGCCGGGACAAATACAGACAGGAAGTTGTGCCTATGATGAACGCGAGGGCAGGATCTGGTGGGGTGGGGGCGTGGGCTCGGCGGTCGTGGTGACTTCTGAGCGCGCCTTACCTCTCGGAGCGAAGGGTCAGTGATACTGTCCAGGTTGACGGAGCTCTCGTAAGTCAGGTAGTGAAAGACGTTGAGGGCACGCACCGCCTCCGGGCCTCGCTGCTTGTAGCCGAAAATAAGGTCAATCCACTGATGCAGCTGACATGACACAAACTCGCTTTCCAGGGCCTGTCAGAGGAGTACAGGGCAATTAGAGGTGAGAGGCATACCAGCAGTGCACAGCACACGGACCAAAACACAACACAAAATTGTACTTCCACACAACAATGAGCACAGCAAAACATGGCTTACTTCACTCCACACTAGCTGACATACCAGGAGCAACATCGCATCACCGGCAAAAAGAAAAAAAAAAATCACAAGGGCTTTAATCATTTGTATACAGTTAAACGGAAACAAGTAATTCACCTGTTTTTGTGCATCAACAGGAAGAAAAACAGGACGCATGAGCTGCTTATTCTCCTTTTAAAACTGCAATAAGCCAACTTAGTGCATCCCATATCACATTTCTCTGCCCACTTAAATTGCAGACAACTATCTTAGCATGGAGACAAAGAAATCAGTTCAATACTAACAGGGATCCAATTTACTGTAAAACCATCTGCAGCAGCAACATTGATAAATTACCTGTGAGAGTGAAAAAGGAGACTAGATTTCTTGGGGGACTGTTAGTGAGAGATTGGGGATGAGATATAGGGCTGATAATTATTATAAATATACCTATAGAAGGCGGGCAGTTGGGGGGTTGATGTGTTGTTGCACAATACGGCACAATATAATTCCCATGCATACCGGTGTTAGGCTTTGCTAGAGGAATTTACACTCCTCCCCATGCGTCAGGAATAACAGCCATTACCAACAAAGCCTGCTCGAGCACACAGAAGCAGAGTTTGCCACAGGGCATATCACGACAATTGAAAGTGGCACATGCAAAGATGGGAAGTGGGAGGAAGAGAGGGAGAGGGAGGGAAGGAGGGAAGGAAAAAAGGGCGAGTGAGAGAGAGAGAGAGGGGGGGCAGGGAGAGAAAGTCAGTGACAGAAATGAAATAATAGAGGAAGCAAGAGTGTGGGCTAGCTAGGGAACAGAACAAAAGAAAGACAAAAAAATGGAAGAAGAGGACTATGATTTTCTGGGCGTGTGAATATACTGGTCTACGAATGTAACAATGCAAGGCAACTTCACACATGTATCCTTCAACTGTGAGAAAATATCCACTGTAATCCTGTTTTTTTTTTTTTCAGTCATCCCCTTTTCTTGTTTTGGAAACGCAGACATGCCTGTAACAACTCCAAGCCTCCCCTCCTGCCTGCTCACCCACCACCAACCCCCCCACACCACCACCACCTCCCATTCCGCCGGTACACAAGCCTGATAGAGCTCGAGCAGGCAGTGTGGGTAGAGCGCCAGGAAAGGTCACCACCGTAAGACCAGCCCAGCTCTGTCACTCCAGCTGAAAAGGTCAAGTGTGTTCCTGTAGCCTCCTTTTACCTCTGGTTCAAAAACATTGTGGCCCCTAACCTCAGGATACATAACATGCATGAAACTCGTCACAGAATCTGTATTAAAAAACATTAATATACAGATGATACCTAATCTATAGTTCCTCCCAACTTAACTCTGTTGTTGATGTAAATTTTATTTGTGTTTATACATTTTAGCTCAGATAAAATGCACATTTTGCTTCTCAGACTATATAGTAACCTCCTTGTTGCTCCCTTATGCATAAAATTATCACAGTGCAGCCAGATTACAAAGCATGAGCATGTCTGCAGTGTTAGATCCATGGATATGGGTTAGAAACAGTATAAGATTGTCATGGTTACTGTATTGTTTATTGTAAAAATCTACCTTTTGAAAATAAATTAATTAAATAAAGTGTCAGTCCCATCAAAGTCCCATTTGAAGAAAATGAATTTAAATAAATAAATAAAAAAAGAGGTGTGTGTATGTGGGGGAAAGGGATCAATATTAACCCATAAAGACCCAGTGCTACTTTTGGGGCAGTTCCCATATGATTTCTGCTTCTAAATTGAACCTTTCTGAAGATATTTATCAGCATTTATTATAATATTATCCTCTGTGTTTTGCCTTGTTTCAGTAAAAATCAGGTATTTTCCTATATTTAATTTAATGACCATGTAGATGTTCAAAAGCTCAGATTAAAGTTGGTGTCATTATATTGAAAACAGAGAAAACTGAAGAGAAGAGGGACTTTTTCAGCCAAATATATCATTAACTGAACATAAACCCAGTGTTTCCATCCACTGTCATTGATCCAACTCCATGGGTTTTACTGGTGAATC
>JAPQRQ010000006.1:26960027-26972069 GCA_037367365.1 Apogon talboti | reverse complement strand
CTATCTATCTATCTATCTATCTATCTATCTATCTATCTATCTATCTATCTATCTATCTATCTATCTATCTATCTCAAGAAGACCCAACCTATAACAGTCTGTTTTTACTCTGAATGTCAAGATTTTTTGTGCTCAAAATTCATTTCCGATGTTCTGTAGCTTACATATATGATTGCTGTGTTCTTTTTCATTGGGTTTCGTGTGGAGGAAAGCTGTAAATTTCTACAGTAAGTGATTCCAGATTAAAGGGACCAAAGAGTTTTTCCTGATGAAGACAGACAGGTCGGATCTCCATTTCTGCCTCTGCGCTGCTCCTGAAACCTGCTGGGAGCTGTGGGCCACATGTTGATAGGCTGCATCAAACATGCACGCACACACTCAGACATTCACACGCACATGTGGATGGAAAGTGATGAGGTGCAGCGTTGCAGAAGGTAACGCTATAGGGCAAAGTCGCCCTCAGTCGTGTCCTTTAGTGACATCACATGGGTCAGGAATACAGTGTTAGTATTGAGCGGTGCGCTTTATTAGACGCTTCATGAATAAGACAAGGAGACGGAGATATGTGAGGAGAGAGGAAATAGATCTGAGAGCGAGGGTGAAAAGCTGAGCATTAAATATTACTTAAAAGCTACATCTTAGTTATATAATTGCATTTAGTATATCTATAGCACAAATATACTTTTCTGCTAAATATTTGATAAATTTCTATTTTTCCTGCAATAAATCTTTATTAAACTGTCAGATCGGGATAATTTATGTTAATTACCTGGAAGGATTATCTAGTAAGCACATAGTAACTGTAGTTTTTATTGCTAGTATTACTATAATTAGTCATCTTTATTGATTTACACTAATAATTATAATAATAACTGATAATAATGGGGGAGAAAGCAATGTTTAACTATAGATTTAAAGGGATAATTCAGAATTCTGCTCATCAGTTTTGATTAATATTTCTATGACTGTTTTTTTTGGTAATAATTTACTCATTGAGGTAACTGTATGCACCAGGTTAATTCTGGCAACACATTTATGTCATAAAGTGTGGATTTCGACACATGCCTAAACCTTACCATCCTGTTTATCCGAACAAAGTCTTCAGTCTTCTTGGCCCAGGTTGGCAGGTCCACATCGCAGACCATCGTCCTGTCCTCCCTCATTCCCAGATGGTAGCCGTTGTTGTTGACAAACATCTCCGGTAGGTAGTAGAACTCAGGAATTAGCTCCTGTGTTTTAAAAGAATAGAGATAGTGGGGGTTTTATATAGTTGACAGTCAAAATCCCATTGTCTAAATAGAGCAATTTTCACTATATAAATGACCAACAATTTGGGCAAGTGGAAGAAATAACACGTGTGCGGATGGAGCCTCGGAAAACAGAGAAAAAACGCTTTGTACTCCACTGAGATGAAGTGAGAATTCAAGGGGAAAGGTAACACAAATAAACGAAACAGCGGGCCATCGCGAGGCGGTGAGAGGTGCTAGTCCAGTTATTCCAGGCAGAGGTGTTATGTGTGTTAAATGAAACTGGAACTGAGTTGGGTTCTTCTCCCTGGTCTCTTGGCTCTTGTGATGGGGTCAGGACCTTGCAGAGGAGGAAAAGTCAGCGTGGTAAAGGAGGCCCTTACATAAAACCTGGTGTGACTCCACATATTGAAGAAGAGGGCAAATATTTACCAAGTCTGGAGAGTCGACCCAAACCTAGAGGAACATGCATTAAGCCATGAAGCGCATTAACACACGACTTAAAACTCCAAATTAACACTGCTGTCCTTAAAGGAATTCTGCGGAAAACACTCATCCTGATCATAAAGCGAAGAAAGGATGAATAAGTGAAGCTTCTGCACAGTGAGGCAAATGCACACCAGGAATGTTGATCCTCCGCTCGGACTAAATGCTGTTGACTCTCTCGGAAATGATAAACGAGATTCCGGTGTATTTAACTCTATTTATCAGGTTGTTTTATGAACGCAGTATTTGTCAGATTCAGTGGTACTGTGTGGGTTTATACTGCCTATGGGATATTTAACAAGGGGAGCTTTTAGGCGCCCATAAATCACTGGGTTTTGGGAGAGCGAGTTAGCATGACACGCTACAGCCTAATAACACCGCCGGTCTGCTGTTGGTCACATTTCACCCTCTGCGCACGACAGCGAAGGGAGTCAAGCAGCCCTTCCTTTCTGTTTCCCTCCATCCTTCTCCTTTCCCCTCGCTCACACAGCCGCACTTTCTCTCCTCTTTTTTCGTTTGTAAACTTCCTGCCGTAACTCAACACCGAGCCGTTAAAACTGCCAGCTCCGTTTTCAAGCCACCCTCCCATGGCAGCCATTAATTCTGCAACAGCATCGTAATGGGCTAACAAGTCAATCACACAAGCCTTCAATGCTTTACACTGTGTCACCTTAATGACATGTTCGTCAAAATCTGTCCCCGGTGGAGTGCTGCTGGATCCCCTCAGACAGCATGCTGGCAGTTTGTGTGTGCGTGTGTGTGTGTGTGTGTGTGTGTGTGGCTGTACGAGCGACTTTGTGTGCATTTGTGCCCACTAAGGTACTTCCAAGAAAAGTCTGCATGCTTGTGCCAGCTTAACATAACTATGTGTGCACATAAGAATTAAATGAGAGGTATGGATGCACATTAATGATGGGGTTGTCGACGAGGTGAGGTCCTGGTCGGAGCGGGGTTGTTTCCATTTGACTTGCTCTTTTAAGAGGTCATCCCCATCAGGGGGTTCAGCCTCCCTCGGTCTTGTCGTCATTACTGCTGGAGGAGGCTGGGGTTAATGAAGGAGAGACCCTGGTAAAAAACAAGCTGCCTTTTAATCAGATGCCTGATGGCCTGCTTGGTGTACTGGGCCAAAGATGACCTTAACCCTAGACTTTCTGTTCACTTTCAGTCACTAGACGCTGCCTGTGTCTCTGTGCACATGTTTGGCTGAACAGAAACACATTTTAAGTTCATGTAAATGGTTTACAAAGAATTCAAACAAACTGCAAGAGAAAAAGATAGCAATTAAATAAGGAGTATTATAATTTACAATCATAATTCATAACTGTGGCAGTGGTTTGGCGTCATGGTTTCCTCTCTTGCACCACGAACAAACCAAACAAGCTCTTGCGTAATATCTCCATGTTTCTAATACATAATAAAGCACTATTAGTAATCCAGCATTGTCCTCCACAGTAAAATGCCTCTTCAAATAGATCAGTAGCCATCCAATGTGTGTAAAAACAAATGCATGCAGACATACAAGTGGTTGAAAAGTAGGCTGTATTTGTTAACAGGGTGGTGTTTGACTATTCAGCTGTTCGCTGGCTCGCAGCTTTCTGCTTCTGCCTCACATAGATTGTTGGCCGCTCTCTCCCAGATTCTGGCACGTAAAAGCCCTGTCTGTACATAAAAGACTACATTTTAAATAGCTTTTGTCATTAATGCTTTATTAATTGCCTGGGGCTACACTACCCAATGCAGGGTGAGCTAGAAATATATGACACTTTGAGGTCAGTGCGTATTCCTGCTGCGTGTTATGCAGTGGGCAAAATGGAGGCGAATCAGCAGGGTTCAGCGTTTTCGGTGACTGCTCTGTGGATTTGCAGAGGGAGGGCTTTGTCTTTCTCTCAGACACAGCCTTTGTTCCAACTCATGACTACTCACATGCACGTACACAAGATCAGTCTACCTCTGAAATAGTTTGTTTTCTGCATATAACAAAGCAAATGCGTCTTTCTAAGTGCTCTGGGTATTCATGTGGGTCTTCATGATTCGTTGTTTGGATGAGGCATTTATAATTAATGGCATATATTTTTGTACTCGTGTAGAAGCGTATTTGCAGTGGAGGGCAGCACAGAGAGTGAAATGCTTGGTATAACTGCACAGCAGAACAAAGAAATGACTTTATATCGATAGGTATAACCAATAATACATAGAATGCTCATAATCACTGTCATTGCTTTGTTATTAAAATATCTTACAGGCTCATAACGCCCCACTGGTGAATATAAAGAAGCAAAGAAAAGATAACAATCATAACAAAAACAGTTCTCAAATCCTCCCGAGCTTAAGGTCACGTTTTATGGCTTTGCTGATCCATACATGTGGATCATGTTGTTACCTTAACGTCAGACGTGTCCCTCTGACAGTTCCTCCAAGAGCGGGAAATGGCTGAAAAGGTGCGGTCAGGGTGGTCGAATTTGTTCCCATTTAGACTGTGGAAGAAAGTGGTGAAGGGCTCCTAAAGGAAAGCAAATAAGACATGACAATGATCAAAACCCTTTGATGTTTTTACTGTTTAATACAGCTTTCATAATAAACAGAGAAATCGTAGTCGTCCTGTTGCAAACTCATAAGACATACACGTCATGCGTGTTAAAAATACGCGTGAGTGCTTTGAAAATTCTATATGATTTCATTGTTATTCTTTTGTCATTCATTATATCCAGGCCCGAGGACAAATTAATTAGTGCTCTTCCTGAGTACAGTGAGCTGTGATGATGATTGGCTCAAATTTGGTTTTCTCAGCCTGAGATGGCGACCCATGCTGGTTGGAGCGGACGGATCACTCACCAGAGGGAAGGAAAGGAAAGGAAACGAACCCGCAGAGGCCAATCTAACGGCTGTCAATGAAACTCCCTCAGTTCATCAGCCCCTTCCTACTAATGATGAGGGGGAGGACTGCAAACTCGCTATCAAATTCTTTTACATTAATAATCTTGCATTAAAATCAAAAGCACATTCTGAGGCCACGCAAGATGTGAGGTCCTGATATGTGGAGATCAGATTGGCGTGTAAGAGCCTCCTCCTTCTCCTGCAGAGTAAATGAGGACAGTGCTCAGTAACCTTGATGGACATGTCTCCAGTGCTCACTGGGTTGCCTGAAACATATAAACCTGTCACTGCAGCCCCTGTAAATCATTACCCAGCCACTCTTTATTTAGTTCACATATGCTGGTTTACTGGCCTGTGAAATGTGTTTTCTGAGCGCCATTGGTCTAACTCAGGCCCAATCAAATAGAGATGTCGAGGTGTTTCCTGTGCAGAAACCGACAGACCTCAAACGAAACAGCCTCATCAAGTATGACAAGTGACAATCAACTAATGCGGGCTCAAAAATGAAAAGCTGTCGGAAGATGTGGGTTTAGCTTCGCTCCGTTTCAGACGCTTGACTAATTTGGGGGATTGTGAGTGGCACAGTATAACAGTGGGTGTAAAAGTGGTTAAATGAGTGTTTTTACTCACTATCCTGACAAGCCAGTGCAGGGTGGAGGCAGCTGTAGAGTAATGAGAGTTGTAATGACAAGGTGGTGTCTGGTCGTCTTCCCACGTCTCGTAGCGATCGGCATAAAAAGCTGCACGTTTCGGATTCAGAGCACCAATGGGCTGGAAGGAAGATGAGTAAATAAGAGGTAAATCAAAGTTCAGCGTGAAAGGACAATCCTGCAAAGATGTGAATTCCATAACAAAGGTGATTTGCTTCTGTAAGTGTTGTAGGCAACTGCAGTTTTGGCAAAAATCTAACGAAAAATAATCTACAGGTTTTATATACGACTGTATTTTTGGTTGAATAATCATAATTCACATATGCAAAATAAATAAGGCTAAAAAAACAGGTATGGTTGTTCCATTTTGTCGAAAATGAACAAAACACCATGCTTAACTTAAAATCCTGTATAACGTTCAAAAGTAGTCACACTTATCCCCCCCCCCCAGAGTGTTTTTGTATGCAATTGAGCTATTGTGACCAAGTAAGTAATTTCCCTTGTGGATCAATAAAGTTTGTCTAAGTCTAAGTCTATAAGACAGTGTGCTTCTTCCTGTTAAATAAACACTGGTTTTGTAAAGCATTACAATTAGGATCTAGAGTTTATTCTGCCTCTACATTATTTAACAGGTAACATATCTCATTAGATGCATATATGACATGCTTGCCTATGTTCTGTGTTGTGAGTATAATATAAAGAAATGCTTTGCCTATAAGCATGTCCTCATTAGGCTACATATGGTAATGTGAGCATGGAGGCTGGTGGAGAGTTCAGGGCAGACAAGGAGCTTTTCCCTGGGATTTGTCTGTCAGACCCCATTATTCTCCTGAACCCTAAAAAGTTCCCGTTGTGCAGTCTTCTGGCTGAAATGTGCAGGGAAGTGGCAGCAGGGGTGAGCAAGACGGTGTACTGGGGACGGAGGGAGGAGATATGAGCGTCTCCTGCTAAATGTTGTGGGTAAGCCATGTGGATTAACCCTGACTGACCTGATTTACACTCAATGCACCCACCGAGCCAACGGCTTCACTCAGCACTGCTGCTGCAATCTGCATCCACAGCCCCTCTGTGTTACTGGGAACTCCTGATGGAAGTGACCGAGACCTCCAGTGTGTAATGTATAACAACCTTAAATCTGAAAATAAACCTTTAAAGCTTATCACAGGATTCTCCATGAGTTGAATTTAATGGTTCTTTTAATTTTCATGCACATTCTATAAAGGGAACGGAATTAAGCAAGCAAGATAAGAACATTAAACTTGAAACATTAAAAGTATTTCTTGTAGACAATTGTGTAATTTTAATATTTGTGGGTGGTTAAAGTATGTGAACATGTGCCTTTAGAAAGACAGTTTTCCAGGAGTAACTTCAACTGCATGTTGTAAAATCGAAAGAAGTCACTGATTACAGTTAGGAAGAACTGAAAAAAGAAATCAAAAATTAAGTCCAAAGGTAGAAGAATTGGTTCCTTCTGAACCAAGGAGTAGAACCACCCGACAGAAAAATAGCTTCAGACCTGAAGACCATTGAACAGTTGACTGACACCACTATACACAGTGTTTTTAGCACTTTAATACAACCAGATACTCAGGTGTGTAAATATTGCTAGCATTGCAGTTGTAGTTGTGTTTTTCTATAGCAACACAAGTTCATTTCATTTGTACTACATTGTTTGTACAGCAAAATTACAAAATTAATTTGATTTGAAGTAAAAATGCAACTTAATGTAATTAATCCAAATTAAAGTATTCCTTTAGACACTTTATATTTTTTATTGAAAGGCAATACAACCAATCAACTAATGGAAACATCCAATCTTAGAATCAACACATATTTTTAAGATATAAGGACTAAAGGTCAAATAAGAACATACATCACTGCTTTTTTGATAACTGCGGCTCATCTTGGAATTATTATATTTTCGTGTAATTTTGCTGGAGATATACAGGTTTGCAACTTTTTCAGCCAAAAACTGAAATTTGCAACAAGGTTCTACATTTTTTCTCTGGTGCTAGGAAGTGTTTGGTTTGTGTACATCACATATTGGAAACAAAACAGAACCTCGGTGCTGATCTGACCTAAGGGGTCAAAAAGTCACACCAAGATTATGAAACTGCCATCATGTATCAGGGCTGGGATAAGGCTCTTATGTAGGTTTTAGTTTTTAACATAAACTGTATAAAGTTTCTCATTTAAGCCAGAAAGTTCTACATTGGTTTCATCTATTTTCCACATAGCATATTCTAAATTATAGACATCCACTAATGTTAATTTTGAAAATTGGACTGGCTTCTTCTTTGTAACTTTGCCATGTACACCGTTTTTTGTAATGTCTAATTCATGAGCAGAGTCTTCTAGATATAACCAGGTACCCAACGAACATAAAAGACAAATCTTTCCCTCAGTGAAAAACTCCAAACATTCTCCAAATCATATTCTGCCAACTGAGCAAAACTGAAAAAAATCCCCTTATTCATTGCTCTGAATATGGACAGATGTTGGTTATAATATTAAAAAATATATAAAAAATGGAATACTAAAAAATAGAAGAAAATGAAAACCCATCCAATTATTTGGCCAAACCTTGGATGACATGGTTCGTTATTTAACCACAGTCTCAGCAATAACCTCAACATTGTATTGACACCAGCAGTGGGTTTTATGTCTTTTGGCGGCTGTTTCATTTCCATGTGTTCTTAAGGCAACCAAATTACTACCATTAAACACACATTTAATGGTGAATAACCTCCTTTCTCTGCCTTTTCAATCACCCAATTCAATATAAGAGCCTTGGGGGCATATTGGGAGTCAATATTAATATACTCAGTACCACTGAATCGGTTACAGAGGGGGAGGGAGGCTGGTAATGTAATCAATGGCAGCTTTTCTACCTGAACACTGCAGTTTATGGGTCAGAAGAAATTTAAAAAATAAAAAAACACAAAGGACTAAATTGAAAATGATCTCACCCTGATGCCTTAAAATAGAGCCAATTTAGTTTCATATTATTAAAATTTTTTCCCATTGGGTACAGTTTATATGCAACCTCAGTGCACGGAAAGACTCAAGCTGGTCATTTCAAAGGTTACAGTCATATACGCATGGCACAGTGGACAGAGTTGAGGCTCCAAGTCCAAATTAAATTGCCATTTCTTTGCGGGCTCGTTAGAGTTTTTTTTTTCTAGGAGGGGTTCTTGGTCAAACTTTAATGGCAGTCCACATCAGTGTTAGCGCAACTGAAAAGACCGAGAGAGAAGTTTATTGAGATCTGCATAGATTTATGGGGTGATAATAGCCTTGCATGTGACGTCTTGGCCCAGCTGGATTGGGGTGCAAGCCACAAGACGTCTCACACTCTGTAAAACCGCCACAAGTGTAACTAATGCAGCTTGGAGAGGTATAAAATATCCAGGTGATACATGTGACAGGGATAGAAGGAAAAAGGAAAAGGAGAGGAATAATCAAACATGTCACTGAGTAGAAGAAAGGCACACAAAATGGATGATTATTAAGGTTTTAATTTACGATGAAAACAAGATTTTTAGAAGTTAATATTATAGATTTCCACTTTAAGGTTTAGGTGCAAGAGAAAAAGAAGATCCGGACCCAGTTCCACTAACACATCTGTCTTTTCCCCAAGACCAAAGTAACCTCAAACACATCATAAGCGAAGCACCAAGTTACAGGGTAGGGGTACAACATGCTATGTATATTTCCTCTGCATGCTTCTATTTGGCTCTGTCAAAATAAAACAAAATATATTCAGCATTCCCATATCCCTCAGTGGCATAAGCACAAACAATAAGGCATTTTCTCGATGACTGCCATAGTTTGGATGTAAAAATGCTTTTATTTTGTTTTGTTGAGCTGGGATAATTACACTGACAGCACAGAAAAACTTATAGGGGCTCATGTGCAACATCAGTGTAAATATTAGTGTTTGTCAATGTTTTGTTTTCAACACAACTTTTTTTAACTTGCATTTTCCATAGGGTCCCAACTTTTTCCTATTTGGTGTTGTAAGATAAAACATACCTACTCTAGCCATTCAATGTTAATAATAAAGCAAGCGTTCAACTGAATATACCTCCATGCATGTGAGGAAATATAGTGAACTGTAAAGCTAAAGTTATGCTAGCAGATGGTGCTGGCCCCGCGCCTTATTGGGAAAATATGTGTGGGTTTTTGTCCTTGAGTGTTGGTTGGGAGGTTTATTATATCTCTCCAAAACCAACATAAGCCTTTGGAGCAAACTTAGACTTTCTATCATGACACCTATAGCTAGAGGGATGTTCCTGGATGAGAAAGTCATGCTGTCCATCAGTTACACCTAAGCTTTGTTTGATTGATGATGTGTGTTTCTTCCTCGCATGCATTTTTCCTTTTGTTATTAATGCATACCAACTGTACACAGACTGAAATGCCATAATGCACATAGTTTTGCCCTGATATTGTTTCTCATTTAAGTCGCTCAACACAAAGAAACATTCGTAACCATTATTTTAATCTTCATTAAGAGAAATATTTGATCAGTTCATTTCTACAGCTACAAATCTGACTTGAAATTTAACAATCCAAAAGATCAACTTGATATTGAAATTAAGTGATCGATTCTGGTATTCTCAGGCTCTGTATCAATATACATACAAGTGGAATGTGAGGAAATATGCATTTAACCCATATAGACCCAGTGCTTCTTTTGTGACAGTTTCCAAAATACATTTTTCTCTGTATTTAATCTTTCTTAAGTGATTTATCACCATTTGTCAGAATATTATCCTCTCCATTTTGCATTTTTTTTCAGTGAAAATCAGGTCTTTCCCTATATTTACAGTTTTTAACTGATCATGTACTTAAATCCTCATGCTGAGATTACATTTTTAATTTATTAAATTTAGTAATTTATTAATTTATTATAACAAAAACAGAAGAAAAAGTGACTTTCTTGGTATAATCTATCATTAACTGAACATAAAACAGGTCTCCATCCACTGTCGTTGATCCAACTCCATGGGTTTTACTGGTAAATCAGTGTTGTAGAAGATGAGGGTGTTTCCATGGTAACTACAGAGCCTCTGAACTTCCAAATGGGTCATATCTGATGACCATGAAAAGATGACAAACTGCATTTTGCACCAATTATTTACATGTATTGATATGATTAATGGCTCTAAAGTTCTTAAACATTTTAGATTAGTAAATGCTTTTGGTCACTGGCGTATATTTGGGTCTTTATAGGTACACCAAAACTTACAGAAAAAATATGACTCTTGTAGAAGCTGTACATGTATGCTCTGAAACATTTTTGGGATGTTGTGAAGGAAGCTTGGTACAATATACCACAAGATAATTTAGGTAAACTTCCATACAGTCAATCAAAAAGAGTTCATGCTGTACAAAATCTAAACAGAGGTCACACTAAATACTAACATTACCTGTAGAAGCCATAAGCGCCTAAATATGTGTGTGCTTTTCGATACTGTGCACATATTTCCTGCATTTTGTTGTTTCCTTCTTAACACAGAGACTGAGAAATAAACAGGAATACTTATTAAAACCCTGAAAAGAACAAAGATAAAGGTGACCTGAAATCACTTTTAAGGCTCCAAAAATGAATACCTAGTTCTTACAGTATTCTGGGAGTGAAAGTAAAGACAAACTGAACAAAAGAATGACTGATTAGCTTTTTCATGAGAAATAAAAATGGTGCGTTTTCGCCGTTAGCAGCTTCACACTCGCCATCTGTTGATAAGAGCAAATCAAGCTCTACTCGCCTCTTCTCTACAAAGAATAATCGCCTCCTACCTTTCTACAGCACTGTATGATCACAGATATACAACAATGAAAAGAACTGGTTCAGACAAGTCCACACTTGCTCTCTTCCCTGGATAACACCTGACCCAGTGAAATATATCAACACAGCTAAACAAAGTATGATCAAACTGAGATTTGCTTCACATTCAATCAGGATCATTTCTGGTTTTGTGCTCTACGGATGCAGGAAATCATCATGGCTGCTGGTGAGAGAGAGAGAGAGAGTGCGGACCGCCTCCATTTGTTTGTTATATCTAAGGTACCTCCCAAAGAGACGCATATTGCATTTTATATTTCAAAATAAATCACATTACAGTATGTTGCTATGGTGCTCTGTCAGGAGAAGTCGCAGTCGTTTTTGCTTGCCTCGTCAGCGGCAGGGCTGCATGCAGCTCCAGTCTAATGCAATCAAGTTTCCCCAACTCAAAATAAAGCAGATCTCCTCCCAAGCAGCCTGAAGTGAGGGTGAAGAAGGTTCCATTATGGAAAGAAAAGTGTGGAGGGTGTTCTTTAGAGCAGCCACGCTCTGTCTGTGTCTCTTAGATGCTCAGATTTCATTTAATGAGAAGAAACTTTGACATGGAAATGGACCGGAATATTAAAATACATGCTTAGTAATTGTTTTGTAATGTATGTAATAATACATACAGTATTATCTATGTTATACTACAACTTGTAATGGATATGTTTAACTCTTTATAGGGCACCATTTCAACATTTCAACCTTAGTGTGTTATTTTTGTGAAAGTTTTACAAATTTTTTATTGTTATGTATAAAATCAAGGTCAGTGACGTTACCACATTTGGTTCCTTGCCCATAGGTGGAAAAAAAAATTTAAATACAGGAAGTGTGTATAAAAACTACAAGAAAAACACATGTAAGGTGAAAGGAAAATGTATTTTATAACATTAGACCAACATAAGTGCTGATCCAGACACCTGTCAACATCCACATTATCCCTTTGAACATC
>JAPQRQ010000006.1:26925094-26937615 GCA_037367365.1 Apogon talboti | reverse complement strand
CTAGCTTTAAAACTGGGAGTAGCACTGATAGAGAGAGGCTCACTGACAAAAAAAGGAATTGCAAATAAGCAAACAAAAATGTCTTAAATGTGTAAATTAGGGAGAAAAATAAGAGGGAAAAGCAGCTTTTCCCTGCAGACTGGTGCCTTAGATGAGAAGGGAGCAGCGAAACGTGATCAAGGGGAGCCGTGGAGCGGTGCGGCAGGCGTCAAGATGAGCACTCAGCCAGCGAGTGGCAGCTTCTCCTTTTCCAGTCAATCATTCATTATAGAGCCAAGTGCTGTGGAGGAGTGCCTTCTCTTTTTGACCTATCATATTACTGCCTCGGTAAACTCCTAATCCCCCCTTCGTTAGATGGTGTCAACAGCCGACATGCTCTCACCCTGCTGCTGTATACTCCCTGCACAGACACCTCCCAAGCCCTGCCAAAACCACAGACGCTCTAATAAAATTGTTTAAAATTTAACAAGGTGGAGCAACATCTTTTTTTTTTGCTGCTTTCATCTTCATTTTTTTGGCTTGTTGTGTGTGTGTGTGTTTTTTACTAGAAAGTTAGAGTTGTTTTTTTTTTTTTTTTTTTTTTACTAGAAAGTTTTCTTAATAATTAGCTAACTTTTTCTTTGTTTCACCACCAATTTCATGGCTTCTGGTTCACACTTAGCAACAGTAAGAAAGTCTGACTTGAGCTCTTCAATCTTTTATTGGCTGGTCTGAGCGGCCTGCTTCTTTTCGCCTTGGGGCTGTTCCCGAGCAGGTGAAAGCCTGGAGGCAGGAACCTGCACATCAGCACTTCTTCGTTCATCATGACTCTTTCATGGGAAGCCCGCCTCCTGAGCTTCTCTAATAGAGCCCAGTGAGATGACTGCTATAATGAGTCCAACAGATGAAAGCCCAGCAGGACAAAACAACAATTCAGATACATCTCCACACACACACACAACAGGGTTACTACCAATCAGGGACTCACTGTGTCCGTGTTATTATTTAGATAAACAAAATAATCAGATACAGGCTGGAAAACAGGAGACCAGATGAAGCATCTGTGTTTTGGCAGAACTCCCAAAAAAGTGGTTTTGAGTGGATGAGTGCGTCATACTGATCAGAAAAAACAGCAAACAATCAAGTTTATCACAGGCGTTTGCAAACACACATTCATACAGTGTGTGGCTGGGCTGAGGTACTGTAGGGTCCAAATTTAAGCTGACAGATACCAGATAGTACATTCAAGAAAATGACAGCACTGATTTGGGACTGGTCTGGATTTAGTTGAATGTGACACTGTCACAACAAAACCATTACACATGACTGAAGCCCAGCAAAGTTAATATACTTCATTTTTTAAGGACATATAACCCATAATCCTGTATAGTGTGCAAGGACATTAAAAATATCACACCATATTGGGAAATATATGTAAATTTGTGAGATAAACTTTGTCACACTAGACACACCTTCCACATAACACGGTTTGAGAGACATTAATTACCGTATAAAATAAGCAATTGGCATCCTGCCCCATATGTCCCACTTTTTAAGTGAGGAAGATGGAAATGAGGTGGGGTAGATTTGATTGTGACACGCTCTCCCGTCTGTGCTCCACAATGTGTGCTTTTGCCAGAAACAGGCTAATATTCAGCACGGCTCACAACCACCAGAACTAATGAAAGTAGACAAAATGTCTCTGCTGCCATCTTTGTCTAGCATCCGCTCAGGGAGAGCCACCCTCTTTCCCTCCTTTCCTTTTCACCTCCCCTCTCTCCCCTCGCTCTTGAAGGGAGGGTGACAGCGGCATAAAATGGTGGCGAGCAAATGTGCCTTCCATGTGGCAGCAGCGGTGGGGGTGACAGGCCAGGCTGAGGCCAGCGCGATCCGCAGTGTGTGGCTGTTCCTTTGAACAAGTTCGATGGGCTCCATGGTAGGATCAGGGCCAAGATGACGAGACACCAGCGGTTATAAACAAAGGCGACTCAATATCAAATCAAGAAACTGTGATTCCTTTCATAAATCTTGTCGAGTGCGGCTTGTTTATAATCACGAATGCATTTCTCTAATAGAAGTTTCAAAACTTTTATTAAGAGGAAATTTTATGAAAAATCCATTCTGGGTAGCAGTTATTTATACATCAACCAGTACTATCACGCTACATGAAAATATGTTTAAAAATTATACAAAAAAAAAAGGAGATCAAATGTTTCGAGCAGAGTCTGAATACAGAGGATTTACTTGTTCATGTTAAACTCATGTGTAAATCAGACTGTCAGATCATAAAAATAAAATTCTCTTGACTTTAAAGATGTAGATGAATATTTTCATTCATGCATAAAACTAGTAAACAAAGAAAAATCCCTCTCATTCAACACTTTGTGGGTGAGTCATTCGGGGCGTTATTAGTTAACCCTGAGCTCCGAGGATGATGAAGCAAGAGCATAAATCACAGAGTGAAACAAGGCAGACTCCTCCGATTCATTAATGGAAATGATCTGTCAATATGCCGCAGTCAATTCACACGTGTCAGCTGGGCTCAGCAAACAATGGGCCGGGCAACTTATGAACTCCCAGCACCACTCCACTGAGTCCATAAAACAACTGGCAACGCCGCTGGGGAGCACCCCAAGACACCACCCTCTTGCACAGACCACCAGATGACACAGATGGGGCGAAACCAAACAAAGACGAGACTCCTTTTGTACGGAGAGAGACCCTTTTCAAAAGCCATTCATGCAACAAATTGGGGAAATCTGGCCATGCAACACTCTGCTCTTTTATTACCCTGCACCTTACGTCACAGTAAGTGAAATCAGATTTATGGGTCCCTGCTACTAAGGTGGTTAAAATCAAGCACACATTAAAAGACACCGCTTTTTTTTTTTTTTTTAAAGCCATGTTAACTAAGAGCACTTTACCCTTTTGATTCACAAAACAGCCTGTTATTTCATAGCTCAGCACAAAGTAACAGGTCATTTCACTTTTCGCTACACTTTACTGTCTTACATAATAATGACCAACGCAACAACAGGGGAAACTTATACTCAAGGACGACGCTGATGCATGCTCATGTCTTCTTGTTAGACTTGATGGATTGTTATGCTAAATATAGAGCTAACTATGCCAATTGTGCAAGTTTTCTTTATGAAGCACTCTTGATAAAGTCGCAGACAAATAGGACTTAACTGTAATTTCTTTTTTGTTCATAGCTTCAATTAAAGCAATGGACAACAACGACTCCCCATAGAGATGAATAACTATTGATATCAGTCACTGGTATTGTTGTAGACACCTCCGTTTTTTTGGTAGCAGTAACAGTATCACACTTTGAGTACTTTCCTAGGTAGCCCATCAGTTAAGAAGGTTTGTTTCCAAGTAGGTCATTAAATATGTGGACACATGCTTTCTCTTATTAGGCCCTCTGCATTTTTCTTTTCTTGTTCCTTCTCAGCTGCACCCCGCGCTGCTGCAGCAATCTGCATAGAGAGACATTTGTCATCATTAGCCCTGCTCTGACAGTTGGCACCCGGTACCTCAGATCTCTCGGACTGGCAATTATGAACCCTTCATCCCTTATTTAGGCAACATCGTCTAATTTCATCACAAGCCGCACCAGCAGCATTTGATTACAGCCTCGAACCTAGAACGTGCCCTCGATTCCTCCATTTTTACTTTGTTTTGTGTTTTCAGTGCACTCCCACTCGTGCATCACATGACACGTGGGAGAGAGCTACATTCAGTTCATCTGAGATCTGAAATTACTTATAGGCCACGCAGGCTGAAAAGACGACTGTATATGAGCATCATGGGGTCAGTGGGCAGATGATTACAGCGCCCACCTTCAGATGGTAGACCTCTCACAGACATTAAGATTAATCACAATGCCGATGCTTAAATGTTGGCTTTATGACACACAAGGCAAAAAATACAAATAAAAACAGAAGGGTCGCAAAAAAAAAAAGATAATTCTTTAAGAGGCTTTTATCAGTTTGTTAGCAGTAACCCTAGCAAATAAAAAGAGAAACTGTGCTGAATAAAGTCATAATAAACCAGTCACAATCCTGCTGCACTCTCCAAAATACACAATGTTCAGCGTTGTCATGTATAACAAACTGCGATGCTAAACTGTGTGCTAATAAAGGGATCGGAAAGCACTACACCAGCACTTTCACTGTAACCAACTGCTATCTGTATAACCCATGCAGCAAAAAGGGCATCCAACAAAATGTATTCCAGTATTTTCCTTTTTGTAAAGCAAACCAGACATTTTCTGGATCGTTATTTTGGCAAACAAAACCGAATTGTATTAATGCTAAATTCATGCAAATACATGCATGTAATTTATCACAAAGGCTGACAAGCGTACCATATTGCAGAGGGGAGGGGTGAAGGGCCAAATGATGCTGAAACAATCAATTAAGTTTCATAATTTACATTTCTCTGTTTTCAGATCATTTCCATCACGTTGATAAGTTTGATGTTTTCCGCATGTGCGTATCTCGTATATCTGGTTTACAGTGAACAGCCCCAGGTCAGCTGATCACTAGAGGGTTTCACTGAGCCTCTGACTATGTGATCCAGCTTCCTGACTTCTCCAAAGGAGGCACTGCTGATACACAGCAGAGAATAAAACAACTGAAAGGACAGGATCCAAAGGGGGTCCTCTGTGAGAATTAGGGCCCAAACATTAACTGGCCTCCTACAGAGACACCATATTGCTTGGAATAATAATATCCTGTTATTAAAAAAACCCAATGACAATTTCATTTTGTGTCAAAATAAAATTATAGAAAATGTGTCAAAGTGAGTGGCTATCCCATGAGATTAGGCTCTATAATTTCTCTCAGTTCAAGAGCTCATGTTGATGTCACATCTCTGAAGTGTCACTGCTTTTAATCTAATTTATACTCAAATATGTCATCCTATTAAGTCCAGCTTGACTAATCTGCACATTAGCTTGGGAACTAGCTGGTAAACTCCCTTTGTATGGGATCTATGCTAAGATTATCTGTACTGGAGCTAAATGACCCTATAAATTCAATGAAAAACACACTTTATTTGTTCTTATGTAATAGGATTATTAAAATAACCTAAATATTCTAACTGCCACCATAATTATAGATGCCAGTTAAAAGGTTGCTGGTTGTAGAAGGCGATAATAGATTTTAGAATAATTTAACTTGCATATCATCAGTGATGACTTTGTCAACAATCGGATGACAGTGTCTCCTCTGAATTCATTTAACAGTGGTGCACCGACAAAACTGGGGAAATACCACCGCATAACATGTAAACAGTGTAATCTAGCTTTAATGTTAGATGTGACTAAACTTAGTTCAACTGCTAGTGATTACATAATAACTACTAAGAAGTTTAGCAAATTGACCTCAACTTTAAACAGTAACCAACAGCAAAATATATGCGACAAAACAAGAATTACTGCCTAAAGCGCCACAGTTGCATTAAAATTACAGGGGATTCGGAACTTTAAAAAAAAGGTCATTATGTATAAATATTTTATTGCAAACCCTATTTCTTAAAAATATAGTTAGAACAAGAACAATAGAGCATCGTGGGAGTCAAATCATCTTTACAGACCATTGCTTATTAATATTTTTTCAATTAATTGGTTTTTATTACATACATACTTAAAGTCATATTATATGGATTATGGTTTTCAGCACATCTATGCGATGTTTGTATGTATGTATGAATAGCACTACAGTGTAAAATGCAAAGTAAAGCAATACAGTATATGGTTAATTGCAGTGAATACAATCCATGCAGTATCTCTTTAAATGCTTCAGATCTCAAGTGGTGTCATCAAAGGCTGGTTTCAACCATAGATAAGTACCACTGACCCTGTACCCGACCATATTAACAGGACGATCAGTCTTAGAAGAAGAAAAGAAAAAGAAAAATGGAGGAGGAAAAAAAATGAATAAGTGTGGAGGCATGCTATGGAAACAAAGAGGCCTTCAAAACAGGGTCACATGCTTGTGCAAAATTAGGGGAAGTAGAAGTCATTGTATTGATTTACACAATCATGCATGCATTTTGCTGGGTCAGAAATAGGCCTGTGCTCAAATCACAACCCCATATATCACACTGGAGGGCCTCCAATAGCCTAGCGGGATGCCGAATGAAGCAACAAAGCTTGCAATGTTGTAATGGTAAAGATATGGGTAAGAAAATTGGATTGTCTTTGGCCAGACTTGACAACTGCTGGAGTCTGGGGACTGTGGAGCAGGTTGAGTTACTGTGTGATCTGTGCAGCCACATGCTTTAGATTAAGAGGTGATAATCTGAATGAAAATCCCTCCTTCTATCACGCATATGGATGGCCAAAGGCTGGAGCACAAACTCGAGAGGTGCAACTGGATTCGGAGGTATCTGACTTGGAGCGAGATAAGCCTGGAAAGTATAGGGCAGTCTGGTTTCAATAAAAGCCAAGTACCTGCTGGGCCACAGACAGTGGGAGAGAGCGAGAGAAAAGACTATCAAAGGCTGGGAGGGGAAGAGTTTTTTAGCTACCTCTGACCACATAAAACCATAATATGCTCCATATCCTGCAAAAATATGCCAATAAGAATTTTACAATGAAATTTAATAAGACAAAAAATGTGTTTGAATACAGACCTAAACTTATTATTTAATTTCCTTCTCCAGAGATCATGTCAACCATTAGGATATATAGGAAAAAAAAGGATGCTGCTCCCTGTCTATTATTTCTGCCTGGTAACAGTGTGAAAATATCACTGAAGCTTGCCAAGAAGCTACTGGCAGTGATTCCATGACAGGCTGTGATGATAATGGGAGTCACCTATCTATCAGGGTCCCTTCTGCACACACCACCTCCTGCCGCATCCTCCAAGTGGGAGTCAGTGCTGACGAGCGGTGCTTTGCCCTCATAATGTCTGGTCATATGCTGTTCTGACTAGAGCAGAGATGAGTGTAAATGCCTTTGTGTTCCTTATCTGATCCTGCAGCATTATCTTTTTGAAGTCCTCTTCAAAGCGTGCACTGTGACTTGGAGTGCCAGTGCAATGATGAGAGCCAGAGAGGGTTTAGTGTGAATGCAAGGTCTCTTTATTTTTGCATTATGGATTACTGTCTGCAACAAAACAACAAAGCTCTTCCATAAAACAACACCTGAATGCATCTCGGGAATCAACATGAAAAAGCTAACCAGTAACTCTAAATTATTAAAACTATTATCACGTCATGTTTTTTACTTTGCTACTCTTCTTTAAGAATTCCTAAATATTTTGCTTTTTATTTTTGTTGCCGTTGTTATCATAATATAGACATAAATATATTTATCATGTAATAAATAATCTCTTCATTTTAATATTTCAGGTTTACTCTTTAGCTTTGTTAAAAAAAGATTATTTTATCTTAAAATTAAATGGTAACACCAGAAAAAAAAAACATTTCTTACATAAAATAATAACAAGCACGTTTTAAGCAGATGAGAAATAAAACACTGGAATAAAAATCTCAGTAAAAAGATTGACATACATTTATTTTGAATTAAATCTCGCATTTTATTAAAAAAAATTGTTAAATGTACAAATAGGTGATTTTAAAAAATATTAATACGACTACTATAATTTTACTTAATTTTAATGCAACATGCGCCAATTATAAGTGGATAAACTGGCGCAAGGAATTGTTGCGCAGGCTTTTGCAGCACACTGATCTGCATATTAATACACACTCGAGACGCACATTAGATATAAAACTCTTTGGCATCACATTCAAGATAATAAATGTGTCAATTATAATTACAACCTTAAATTTAAAAAAATAAACAGTCATTACAATTATCTGTCTGAGAAAAAAAAATCCTACTCTTCCGGAAAGATCTGCTAAATGCATTTAACCCTGGAATAAGTAGTTAACAACCAAAACATTTTATTCTTGATAATTACAAAATCCAAAACGCAGCCTAAAAATACAGCAGATCTTATTCTTCAGATACAAATATAACGGACAAAATAACGCCTCATTCACTTCATTTTAATTTGGAATTATCTAATGAGGCTCGTGGCAGAAATTAGATCCCATCCACTGTATAAAACAAAAAATATTTAAATTTAAAAAATAATGTTTTATTTCCAAAAACAGCAGGAGTCTAACAATTACAAACCCACCGTATCATGTGTGACTGAATAAAGCGGACTGTAAAAAGCTGTAGATAGTGTCCATAAAAAGCAGTTAAAATGCTGTTTTTTCCTCCAAATGCGTAGGTGTACTTCCGCTCCTCGACACACTACTACTACCTGTACTTTTTTTTTTTACTTGTATATAACACCCGGGGATGAATTTGTTTTCGATAAACTGGGAAGCGGTGACGCATCGGACAGCGATTGGACATCTTGGTTTCAACTCCTCCCTTATAATAAAGAGAGTGTGTGTGTGTGTGTGTCTCCCTGTTGTAAAACACAGCAACACCGGCCGTCTGCGTCAGGAGGGCACACTTCGCTCTGCGCAATTACGCGGACTCCTAACTGGCACAGTTATCAGTGCTAAACGAAAAGACGAATATTTCAGCGGCGACTGAACCTCACATGGTTGCAATGGACTTTTAAAATCAGGCCATCCTGATCATTTCAAGGACTTCCCTTCCAGGACTTCAGAGCAGTTTACGGTACACCAGCTGTGAATGTTTTGATATGATTATTACGCATGTGCTCCGAGCACAACTTTGAATAGCGGGCTTATAAATAGACATTTTTTTCTTTTTAAATAGCTTTCTTTCTTCTCTAAAATTGGCTCCCGTACAAACAGCCGCGTTGGATCCGTCGGCTTATTGCGAGACTCCGGTTTATAACCCGGATCTCTGCCCTAATATGATAGCCGCCCAGGCAAAGTTGGTGTATCACCTAAACAAATACTACAACGAAAAATGCCAATCTCGAAAAGCTGCCATCTCCAAGACGATCCGGGAGGTGTGCAAGGTGGTTTCGGATGTCCTGAAGGAGGTGGAGGTGCAGGAGCCCCGCTTCATCAGCTCTCTCAGCGAAATGGATAATCGTTTCGAGGGACTGGAGGTCATTTCTCCCACCGAGTTCGAGGTTGTGCTCTATCTGAACCAGATGGGAGTATTCAACTTTGTGGATGACGGCTCTCTCCCGGGCTGCGCCGTCCTCAAGCTCAGCGACGGCCGCAAGAGAAGCATGTCTCTGTGGGTCGAATTCATCACAGCCTCCGGTTACCTCTCGGCGCGCAAGATCCGGTCGAGATTTCAGACGCTGGTGGCGCAGGCAGTGGATAAATGCAGCTACAGAGATGTGGTTAAAATGGTCGCTGACACAAGTGAGGTGAAGTTACGCATTCGAGACAGATACGTGGTGCAGATCACACCGGCGTTCAAGTGCACTGGGATTTGGCCACGAAGCGCCGCGCACTGGCCTCTCCCTCACATCCCCTGGCCGGGACCTAACCGGGTGGCGGAGGTCAAAGCGGAGGGTTTCAATCTTTTATCCAAAGAGTGTTACTCACTGAACGGCAAGCAGAGCTCAGCGGAGAGCGACGCCTGGGTCCTGCAGTTCGCCGAGGCCGAGAACCGGCTCCTCCTCGGCGGATGCAGGAAGAAATGCCTGTCGGTGCTCAAAGCGTTACGCGACCGGCACCTCGAACTGCCCGGACAGCCTCTCAACAACTACCACATGAAAACTTTGGTTTCCTACGAGTGTGAGAAGCATCCCAGAGAGTCGGACTGGGATGAGAACTGCCTCGGCGACCGCCTGAACGGGATACTATTGCAGCTTATTTCATGTTTGCAGTGCAGAAGGTGCCCGCATTATTTCCTGCCTAATTTAGACCTATTTCAAGGAAAACCTCACTCAGCTCTAGAAAACGCAGCCAAACAGACTTGGCGACTGGCAAGAGAAATACTGACCAACCCCAAAAGCTTGGAGAAACTCTGAGGTAAAAAAAAAAATATATTAGTTTAACCTCGTCTTAAAAATGTGGTCAGGAGGCCTAAACAGATCATAAACGGACAGAAAAATATTGCCAACCAATTTGCAAAGTTTTGTGAAATGTGACCTGTCCTCTGAGGTTTAATATATTTTGGCCTAGCCTGTTTCAGATGATTTTTTTTTATAACAGTTCAGTTTGCCATTATCCCTGTGCACCTTCTGGTGGTGTCAAAATTTAGGAGCAACATTAAATTATTGGCTATTTTTTAAAAAAAAACAAAAAAAACGCCACATTGACAGTGGTTTGTTTTCCTTCCGTGCCACACGGTTGCCTCAATCCTAAATTTCCTTGAATGCTTTAAAATAAAGCCCCGTGAAAAGCCTTGGGAAAAAAAAAAATACAAACACACATCTGTACATTTTATACTGTAAATACATTCATAGATTGTGATTCCAGTGGTCTGAAATTGTGAATGTTGTTCTGTGACACGTAAATAGGATCCACCTGTTTAAACCTACTTCTGAACATTTTCTTTATCTGTTAGAAACGTTATTAATTTATACTTGCATCAGTGGTAGTCTGATTCATCTGTTTCAATGGACATTTTCTAATTTTTGAAAAGTTTACATTTTGATGGTAGGCGTACAACATTGAAAACATTCCATCAATTTACTTGAATTATTATTTAAAGTCCTCAAAGATTTTTTTTTTGTTTTGTTTTGGTTGTTTTTTTTTCTCTACCATGCCTAGGCCTACATGATAAAAAATGAAAAATGAAATGAAACATATATATAGTATATATATATTACAGTTTAATTGAAAAAAATGCACTTGAAATACACTGGATTATAACATCTGTGATCTGATTTTTTTTTAAATTTCTGTCTTTGATCTAATTTAAAGAGCTAATAAAACGAGCTGTTTTATATTTGTGTCCGATTATGGTTTTGTTAAATGTGTTTATGGCAGTAGTGTCTAATATTAGACAATGCTAATTTAATAATAGGAAATCTTCAAGTTCAGGGGCTTTTATAGGGGCTGTGTGCGCGTCTGACATCCAGAAAAAAGGGGACAAAGGGAAATAATAATAATAATGTTAATAATGCCATTTTAATGTGCTTTAAAACCTGTTTGCTGGTTTTATTTTTGCAAACACAAACCGCCTGTGCGTGAAATGTGCGCGTAATTGGACAAAACAGTCCAGCTGGAGCAAGTTTAAGGATGAACTGTGACTATTTTCACTGTACTCGAGTCTGCAGAATTGGGCCTAAATAGTCACTATATGATGCGTCAATAATGCGCTGTAAAAGGCACATCTGCGACTTAAACCAACATGTACAGAATGCCATTAAATCAGGCCAAAACAGACAGAGCACAGAAAGGCGCAGCGCACCTGTCTGCACACATCAGCTGCAACTTTCTATTCAAATACACAGAATATTTATAAGACCTCGGTTGGCTGCAGCAAAAGCGTGAACTTAACCATCAACAGTCAATGGGGAAAAAAAAAAAAAACACCCCTCGACGTTAAACTTGGGCTCCACAGCTGCTTGCAGGTTACTTACCTTTGAGTCGACCCTTTTGAAGGCAGGGTCATCCTCGTCCACCTCGAAGTAGATTTCAGTGGTGGTGATGGACAGAGTCCCCCGGGCCACCAGGACTGGGGCGACGAGCTGGGCCGGGCTGCTCAGGACCACTGGGCCTGCAAGAGCCGCATGCTCAGTCAATTCCATTTGCCATGCAAAAGCGAGAATTTTCATTTAAAACAAAGAGGCCGGGGTTAAATCTGCAAAACATTATTTTTAATTGCGATAAAATGGAAACTGTCATATGCGTGCACGAGTTTACGTAAATATACATTATAAAGACTGGGTTGCTCAAATATTACACCTTTAAACGTATTATTTACATTTTTTTATTACTGCTGTTTTTGCATTGCATGTGCAGGCTCAATATTTGGATTCAATAGGCTTTAACAGAAAAAAAAACATTCATGCGTAAAAAAGAAAAACGCAAAACATTACGAGGTTTTGACGAAGTTAAATAAACGCAGTAAAATAATTCGGTTTGGATTAGGTTGATGTACAGGCCTCCTATATAGAAAATAAATGAATATCGTCATAATATCAGCTGCGTTATCGGAGGGGATGAAAAAACAATGAGAACAAGGCTGATTTTTTAAAATTTTCTTATGGATACAAATAGACCTGCTGGGAAAAATAAAGTACAATGAAATGACAGGTTTGTTTACATGTGCAGTTCAGATTACTGCCTTGGATTTTAAGGTATGTTTGTGACCCTGGTCAGCTGATAGTGATCACATCTTTATTTCAGTCTCCTCCTCCTCCTCCGCCTCCTCCTCCTCCTCCTCCTCCTCCTCCTCCTCCTCTTCATCCTCCATGTTCTCAGATCAGTGTCGCTGTGGAGCACCGGTACAGTGATTTGTCTCCTCTCAAACGAAAGCTCTCGAAATCAGGATATTTTATCGATCCCCGAAACTCCAAAGAGCCACTTTAATGTCTCATCAATCTTAATCTGCGTTCCTCAGCCACTTATGGCCGATAGTGTTACAGAAATACAAGCGGATGTCGGTCTCAACTCCCAGT
>JAPQRQ010000006.1:26891129-26924994 GCA_037367365.1 Apogon talboti | reverse complement strand
TTGTCTCCTCTCAAACGAAAGCTCTCGAAATCAGGATATTTTATCGATCCCTGAAACTCCAAAGAGCCACTTTAATGTCTCATCAATCTTAATCTGCGTTCCTCAGCCAATTATGGCCGATAGTGTTACAGAAATACAAGCGGATTTCGGTCTCAACTCCCAGTGCGCCCCTTCATCGCTCTTGCAGGCTGCACAGTCAAACCGCCCTCCCTGGATCTGTTTTTTTTTCTCCTCCGTGTTGCTCGGGTCCATTAACGGTGATCCTATCTGCTGATGCTATCAGGCCAGACGCACAATGCTGCTTACAAGCTTTACATTAAATACTCAGATGTTATTTTTCCTGCATTTCAGAACACAATTTCTGCATTTTAAAGAAAAAAAAAGAAAATATAATAAAACAATCATGGATTAGACAGGACAGTAATGCATCCTAATAGAGCATATTAATTATGTTATTATTATCATTATTATATTAAAAAGAGGCTGCCCTTATGTTCACTGGAATCACAAGCCCATCCACTTGTTTGTTTATTTTTTATTTTAATAAGGAATAATGCAGTTAAGGCAGACACATGTGGCCTCAGTGACTCCACACAGAGGAAGACACTTGCCTGAAGCATTAAGCTATAACATCCATTGCTCATGGGGAGGAAGAGGATTAGGCCGTAATCCCCTCAGGGATCATTCCATAATTAGGCTGTATGGCATTAAAATGTTTACATGAGAATAATAAAATTAACGGCAACTTACACAGGATGAGCGTTGTACAGTATCTGAGCTAAAGCTAGGAGTGAGCTGCTGTAGGGTCGCACCTTTAAGGGAAATGCAAATATTTGCCAAATGACACCCAGTTTTAATGAAGTGATGAAGAGTCTCGTTTCAGTGTGGTGGGGGGTTTGGGAGGACTACTGAGGAAATGGGTATGCTATTACCCACAATGCATCTGCTGGACTGTAGTGCTTGATTGGGCAACTGTTTTTATGGTGATACTGTATATACAGAAGAAGAAGCACATGCTGGATTATTTTACAGGACACCAAAACATTGCAGTATGAGTAATAACCTGCTCTATCCTGAGTATCCGGGGCATAATGCCTTATTCAGTCACTACATAATTCTGAAATTTTCCACTATTTTTTAATGTTTGACATAGGTTCTTCATAAAAATTGACAGATAAAAACTAAATAATAATGTATTCTATGCAGTACAAAATAACTAGTTACAAATAGCAATTAGTAGTAAAAAATATTAACATTTTCAACTTTCCTCATATGGTGTTGCATTTTTTTAGTTCACATTAAGCAAGACTTAGTAAAGTTTTGACCAAAATGAGAAACTTGAGGAACCTGGTCAGACCAAAAAGTAGAATAATTATATCCCGTCTTTGTCGTTTTTCTCTAAATCATTACATTTTTATAAATGTTGTGCTGGCTTTACTCTTTCATAAACATGTCAACACTCATGGGATTGGTATTCTGAATGAGGACTAAAATGAATGCAGAAATGCTAAATTGTAGCTGCTAAACCACACTACGCGGTGTACTAACACGGCTCTGGTATGTCATCAGAACAGTCAAATCTCCAAGCCTTTTTTTTCTGATACGAGCAATGCTTTGTGGGGCTCAGTCCATCCTCTTCTTTCCCCTCACATGCCTGATCTTAAGTTTCTATTTCACCCAATTGTGTGCATACAAAAAAGGCTCATAAATGTCAGCGTAAGAACAGACAGTATTTCCAATGTTTTGTGGGGGAGCAAAACTAATCATAGGTTTAGTAACCACAAGCCGGGCCCTGGAGTGCAGGCGCCGCCCCTTTGGCAGCAGTGGCAGGCACTGACCCAGTGGCTGGCAGGAGGAGCACTGTTGTTGACAGGGATCTCGTCCCAGATCTCTCATTAAGGCTGTTCATGCCTGAGATTAGATAAACGCCAAGCATAGACAGAGCATCCTGGTAAAACAATTACACTAATTTTTACGGAGTGAGGGGAGCTCCCCTATTGTTAAAAACATTAAGTCAACTTTGATATTGCGTAAAAAGCATTCTTAATTTTTTTAATTTAAGAATTATGTCAATTTCACACATCATGAACACATCCCATAGTTTTAATCCCAGTTTTTCTGTTGTGTAGAGGTTTTTGTTTGTCTTAGTTCTCTGTACTGGATGCATCCTATGTTCTTTTGACTGGGCAGCACATGCTTATCTGACAGACATCGGGTGTATGGCTGCCTGCTGGCCCTGGGACAAAGAGGAGGGGTTTGTCTCCTCTGAGAGTCATCTGTGGGCTCTAAGAGGGGATTTCACTGCTCAGCAGTGGCCTGGTTTAGCCTGAGCCTTACACACCAAGACATGATAACTGGTATGTATACAAGACAACAGAGGCATTATTCAACTGTTTCCTAATGTAGAGTTAAATCACATTCTGCAGATTTTCTATGTAAATACATTACCTGTTACCACAATGCATTTCAGACTACACACAGCTTAACAATGTAGAACATTTACATTACTGCTCCAACCCATAAACAATGTAATCTTTAAAGAAACAACAGGAAAAATATGATAGCAATTTATTCTCTTAATACTGAGTCAGCTTAAAGTTTTCATAGATTATTAGAAGCTCTTTACATCATCTAAAGGAGAAAATAACTTAAAATGATTTGGCATTTGGTGATGGCTGCCAGTTTCTCTTATATTTACTGAAAAAACTATAATATTTAGGTACTGAACCAATGTATTTTATTGAAACCACCAACTGTTTTCCTGTAATGTTAAGTGAGTGTTAAGATTTAACGTTCCTGTACTTCATACATCACTTTTCTGTTCACTCAAAACCCAAACACACTCTGGATAACTTAACTTGTAAATCAAAGAAAATTAATTCAAAAGGAGCTCAAAGTTAGAAGAGACATTTAAATATATACATATATATTTTAATGACACCCAAAGGCTTGTATTAGGTTTAAAGATTTGACAAACTATATCATCTCAGGCCGTCTGATCCAAACACTATGCCAAAGATTATGCCACGATATATACAGTGATGACTGATTTTGATTCAGTACATTTGCATTATATAGGTCGGTTCTGGAGAAACAGTGAGTCATCTATCAAGCTATTTAATTCAGAAAAAATGGGTTTTACAGTTCACTACGCCATAGTTGAGGTCAAACACTGCATCAGACAACAGGCTAAATAAGGGCAATCTTATGTATTAGCAACAACTGTTTAATCAACAACTGTCAAAGAAGTCCTCAGTAAAAGATTATTTTTCCAGTGTTAGTTTAATGTTTGAAGACTCGCCTCTGGAGATAAACATTCGAGGAATGAACCGTGCTGAAGACGTCCAAAGTAAAACACAGGAGGACACTTATACTATACTAGTGTGTTGACCCGTGGGGCTCCACAGGCTCTAAATGTGGTAGTTTTTATGCTGCTGTGTATTCATGCATGCTGTAACGCATTTGTCTAGCAGTCACCGCAAAAGCATTTTGAGCATAGCAACGTGATTGTAAGACTATGGCATTCCAAAATTACTAATATCGCCCAAAATATTGGTCCTATCAACTTGCCATTTTTGCTAGTCTCTTCTTTGACCAAAAATACATAAGTATGCCAAACTGCAGCAGTCAGCGCTTTCCAGATTTTGTGTGATTCCCAGGACACACACACACACACACACACACACATACACACGCACACAGAGGCCACTTAGCTTTTATAATATAGATTGCATTACATTTATCTTAAAATATCACTTAGTTTCTCCTAAGAGTTCTACTCCTAAATCAGATGCTAAATTTCACGTCCTGATATTAAGGGTTTCAGTGTAAATATCCGGAAGGAAGAAAACACAATAACAAAAACAGTGATGCTTCAGCGTAGATGCTGTTGGCTCAGGGTTAATGGAGGTGTTGGTGTGCTGACTTACCACCCACGTTATCCATCTCCTTCTCCTGTAAGAGACTGGCGGCGTCCTCGTCTCCCTCCAGCATCAGTTCTGTCTCCGGGTTCTGGCTAGCAACAGTTTGGCTTCGGAAGACCTTCTTTGACTTGACCACCTCGTCTTCCTCTGAGCCTAGAAAAAGAAATATGATCGAAAACAAAGCACTCGCTACAACATTCTGACCCATCAGTCACAGTATCAGTTTCCACTGACATATAAACATGGTAAATTTCTCATTCTTTGCACAATTCTCTTACATTTCCAAGTCTGACCGTATTTTCTACCTTTCATTTAAGTATCTACATTACATTTAATCATCATTTACAGGTTATATATTAAAAATGATCCTGTAATTGTTATGGCCTGATCTGCTCTGTGTCATAGATTTTGACCTATTCAGTTTTATTTATTTATTTATTTATTTATTTTTAAAAATCAGTTTAACTATTGGAAATAAAAGCAGATGTAATCAGTTTTTGGCACAAAACACCTAAAAGAGCATCCTCAACAAGGTAATCATTTGCTACACCAGTATTTATATGTAAAAGCTTTTTCCATCACCTGTTGCATCACCAATTTTCCAAAAAAGGCCAAAAAAACCCCCCAAAAAACTATCTCAATTGAAGATATATTTGCAAAATTAAGGATTTCACTCCATCAAAACTTTCTAAAATATAAATTATAAAATGTTGGAAACAGATGAAAACTAGTGTGTGAATGAGAACATGCTCCTCTTTATTTTTAATGTATAAATTGTGCATGAGCGACTGAAATTTGTGACATAGTTTACAGTAATGATGTTGTCCTACAGTGGTAGAATAGTGGAACCCACAAACTGCTCTATAATTACAGTAGAATATGCACAACATTAAAATAACAAGGAACATTCAGAAGACTATTATATTAAAAAAAAAGTATATTGAATCCATTCTGTTTTGTTCTGCATAATGCATAACGTCCACTCAATATGAAAAGGACAAATAAAGATAATATCTGCATTAAATACACAATGGTACGCGGTGTAAACCCGATATGAGATGCTAATGTACGTGCCATACTATATAAAAGAATGTCAGAGTACACAATCGTTCCCTGAATACATTTTGCATGGTTGAACATCAGAGGTGTTTCTGCTTTTATTTTTAGACAAGGTCAAAAATGAAACACTATCTGTATCTTGAGAGACCAACAGCTGAATACGGGAGGTGGTGGGGGGGGGGATACATCTCAAGCTCGTAGTCGATTAGAGATATCATTTCTGCTTTTGGAGACTTGACAAGAGTGAGACTGAACAGACAGCACAATTAGGAGGCTGCCTACACCAGGACTTCATCATACTGTATGGTTATAGTGGAGCACACACTCACTGAAAAAAAAAAAATGTGTTCATACAGCCTGAAAAACAAAGAGGTCTCACGATACAGCTTAAATCAGTCCATCTTTAACATGTGCCTTCCACACGGGTGCTCAGAACATTTATGTGAATTTGTCTTATTGAAGTCCAACGCAGGAAATAACCGGAGGAAAAACTTGCGTGTACGAAAGGAAGAACACATATCAAGAACTGGGAGGTGGTTGACACCCGTCTGATATGTTTCCTTTCAGCACAGTTCTTAATTCGCCTCTCCCTCCCCTGAGGAACATGTACCTTGTCTCGAAGAGGTCACATTTGACTGTTGTCAACACTGCTACCGAGAAAAAAGCCTGCTTCCTGCTCTGTCTCATATCTGCAGTGCTTTCATCAGACGAAGGGAAGAAGTCGGAGCTTCAGAAACGAATTCTGTGTAATGTTAAGGCGAAAGCCAGCCAGCAGTCAGAGATCAAAGCCCAATGAGTGAAACTTAAAACTGTAATTCTGTAAACCATTATTATGCTCCAAGTAAATGAGGGAAAGCTCAGCAGACACGCTGGTTTTCTGATTGGCAAGGCTGTACAGTGTTGAGTAGACCAAATAAACCGAGCTGATTTCTACACGCACATGACCAACATCAACTGTCCTGGGGGAGTGGGAGTGGAAGTGTGTGTGTGTGTGTGTGTGTGTCTGGGGTTGTTTAAAGCAGTTTGGTTCTCACAGAACAAAAGTAATACAGTTATAAATAATGGGATTTTTAAAAGCTATGACACATAGGAGAAAACATGCTGACGTGAAATGCAGTCTTCTCCTGAGTGATAGACCATTGACTCAGACATTCTTATATTAAATGTGTGACTGTGAAAATGGTCGCCATTTGTCACTATTAAAGGACCTGCAGTGTAGCGGTGTCCAAGCAGACTCATCACAACGCTTTTCACTGTACGGCCAAACAAGAAGGAAATCTCCTTGAATTATATGGGTGTTTCTTCTGGGTTGATAACGGTGCATATTATTAATAATGACACTGTAACGGCCACGATACAACAGTTGTGTAGTATTCTGTTTTAAAGCTAATTAAATGTAATTAATGTAAATCACAATTATATTTGAAACCAATATTTGCAGTTAAAACGTCAAATTTTAGAATAACTCCAAAACAAAACTCTGTGGAAACATGCCTTCAAGCTGATGCTCAAAAAATGTATATATTTCAGCATAATTTATCATTAATCTGGAGTGACAATAAAAAAAAATTGCTAGCAAATGAATGAAAAAACATTTTCATGACGTCCAACCAGTCACACAGCGCTGTGAGTGGGACATTGCTCAAGACCTGACAAGACCAATCCATTCATTTTACTGCGAACTGGATCGTAAAAATGTGAATGTTTGATACGGTAATCAGACATGGCCCGTAATTGGTCTATTCCTGCTTTATGTCTGATTTAACTTGTGCAAATTACTGAAATTAAACATCAAGAGAAGTGTGAAGACCAGAGCATCTGACTATGTGCACATGGAGTTTGTATGGTTTTATTTCAAGATAAGATTCCCCTTTATTTGCATTTTATGACTGATAACATAAACTGTGTCAGCCTTATACTGTAACAAATTTTTATATTTTTTATCTTCTCTTTACTTTTTTTATTGTATTTGATGCATATTGTCTTGTGCTACTGTATATTCTAATTTCCTCCTACAGGGATCAATAAAGTTTATCTTATCTTATCTTATCTTATATGTGTATTTGAAAATAATAAGTGAGGTTAACAATTTATAAAAGATCCAAGGGGAAATGATTTTTTCATACTTTATGCTGATAGGAAGCTATAAGATAGACTGTTGTATGGAGACGGGGTGGGATTAAATACGTTATATATAATAAGTTATACTTCTTCCCACTCCTTTTCAAATATGCGAATGAAGTCATATTTTGTTTGCATGTATATGTGTACATTTTTCATGTTTTCTTGCAATCTGTTTTATTTCTAAGGGCTAAAGAAGGATTACTTTTGCTTTGTTGCATTTTCCAAATAAACTAAACTAAACTAAACTAAACCTTATCTTACTTAGAAAATTACATGAGGAATACCTTACCAATAATTACAACAATTAACATTTGGTTTATAAACGCACTTCACAATATTAATACAGTCCAAGAGCAGAGTCTTGGCCGACATCCTGCATCCATCTAATTAACACTGCGCGGCAAGCCATCCATCAAAAGCCACTGTCACTGATCTCTCAACGTCGCTGAAATAATCACAGCATTTTCATTTTATGTCTGTTCTCAAGCCCTTCACAAACACTGCTAGAAGACGACACCGATCGCCGGTCTCACGGGTCCTCTTGTTCAATCACTGAGTTGAAACTGCCTCCGAGTGCACTAATTACACCCAGTAAAGTGCACCGCCGAGCTTTCATGACCCCGTTGGAGGCTGACGACGTCCTGCCATCTGTGACCAACGGAGGCCGCCCCTGAGCGTTCATCCCAGGGGTTCAACAAGGATTCACAGTCCTTCAGAAGTTACTGTATCTACTCACTGCTGCAAGCTCACATTTCTCTGAGGAAAGAACAGATTTACCCAGGGGTTTGGCATGGGTAGGTTTTACTGATGTAAAGTGTCTTCTACAGTAAACTCTTTAGATTTGTTGTTTCTGCAGCGTTAAAATGGTCATACATATTTATTTCTTCACATACAATACAAAAATACATGATATATGTGCACAGCCTTAAGAGACATATAAAAACTGAGCTAAATGGGTTGTAAAGGTTAAACTCAGTATTGAGTGTGACCTCTGACCCCATGACAAAAAGCAACACACACAATTAGAAACATCTGATGTGTGTTGAACGAAACCTGGTATAAAACATTAGAAAATGAATACAGTAAATCTCATATTGTCTGAAGTCACTCTAAATACTACATATTTAAATTATAGAAGCTTTTACTGGTGTACAAACTTCACCAATTGCATCTTAATGCAGAGACTGAAAAATGCATGTGTGGTCATTATAACTTTACTAAACCAATAAACTTAATGTTGGCTTAAGACTCATGCACAGTACTGCATTTTGCTTGTCAAATCTTTAAAATGGTACAATTGTTCTTAAAATATTCCTAAAGTTATGTCATTTTAATTTAATATAAAATGGACATCGGCTTTGTAAGATGGACTTTATGTTCACACTTACTGCAGGATAATCCCTAAAATTCATTTTTTCCTTGGAAGAGACAGTTTTCCAAGAAGCTAAATGACAGTTTAACTGTGCTTTTAATGATGCGTAAGTGAAAAACATACATTGGCCGCTAGTATTTCACGTCAAATAAACTTTACATTCATTTTATAAGAGGATGGCTCTCACTTTGGAAATTTCTGGCTGTTTAGTAGTTTTACTGGTCAATATGGAAAAGATAAGATTTGAAAGGCTTGTAAAAGACAGTCGATTCGACTATAATACTGTTGCCGAGGGTTCGTGTTTCATATTCTGAAACGCTGGCGAGGGTTGCGGTGCTAGCCTTTCACTTTTACTGCCTCAGTAGAGCTGGCAAACATGGTTTTTACAGTCTCCGCTGTATTATACACCCTGCCTTAACCACTCCTTCCAAAGAAATCCACAACATTGTGTTTTACTTAAGGTTCAGATAAGTGTTTGAGCTCATTTCCTCTGGAGGGAAAAAAAAAAAGCTGACAACTCACAAATGTTTTGACATACCCTAACACTAATACACAGCTCAGAATAAAAAAAAACACAAAATGCACTACTTTAGATTGCTCACAGAGTTTGGTTGAACAATGCAAGATTTGGATAATGGTCTGGAAAAGGGGTAAGTTTGGGTCAAATCACTGAATGTTTGTCAGTTGATATGACAAGCAGTATTTAAGCAACAAGAACTTCTATCTCCACCTCAGGACTTCAAAAGAGGATTAAACTTCAGACATTTAGCAGAAATTGTTCTGCTTCACATCTCGTTCTGCCACATTTCTCCAGATAATGTACAAGCATTTATCCCCTTAGCTTTTTTCACTCCACTATCTTAAAATGCTTTTGTGCGATCGTTTCACCGTCTATATAACGTGAGCTCGATTGAATGTTTTAAATGTATCTCTTCCGTTTCCCAGAGTCTATGTTTCAGATCCTGGCCTCCTACGCACCCTCTCCACAGGCTCCACATTCCACACGGATAGAAAAAGTCCAGTCCGTGGGATTGCATTACCTCTGGGGTGATGCAATTCTGCCCTCTGCCTCTTTACTTTTATTTACTCTGCACTGAAAGATGAAATGAGGGGAAGAAAATGACAGCTTCATACTTCCTGTGATGATTGCCATCCGTTGCCGAGTGTGTGTTTTAAAGACTGTGGAAGTAAACATTAGAACTTTGATGTAGGGGAGTTTATACAGCGCAGACGCTTCCTCTTGGGGTGATCTTTATTCAATATCCTGGGATGTGCAGTGTGTGTCTACTGTGCTGCCAGAGGTTACAAACAATCTCATCTTGTCTCTATCATCTGACATTAACAGCGGTGTCTAATAAACCTCACATCTGGATCCCGACGCGCTCTACGCAGCAGGGCATATCATAGCTGAGAGCAGAAAAGGCTGCATTAAAATATCTGGATTTGCACGTTGTCATTCATCTTGATTATAAAGAAGGAGACGATGCTTAACATTATATCATGAATGTAGCGCCGCCGCTGCCACCACCGCCTCTGCTGCAGTAAGGAGCTATAAAGATCAGCGCCTGGGGCAATCAGCTCCGAGAAAGAAGCAGCTCACCTGAAATGAGACAGCAAGGACACCCGGAGGTAAAACACCCCGTTAAACACTTGGATCAATATTAACGTGACTTCCATTTCATGCTTGCCCAATTCCAATCACCTAACAATATACTCTGATACTGGGCTGTGGCTGGCTGTAACAGGGCAGGTTATTACAGGGAGAGGGCAAAGACAGAATGTGCTGGCTAAGCTGTCAATGCTGCTAATAGACAACGAGGCAGAGTTTAACGCAGAGTTTAACCTCCCATCACACGTGTCCACATACACAGTTACACACACTGCAAAAAAGCCAAGTTTATAGCCATACACTGTTTTAGTTCTGTTTAATTCGGGAAACTTAATGAATGTTAGATACAGGACTTTTAGTGAGAAATAACCTACACTGTTTCAACTTGATATTTACAACATAAGAATAAAAACATTAAATCAGTAATAAATTAAAGATACATTAAAGGTTCAATATATAAGATTCACAAATTTTCTGCACAAGAAGTGGAGAGGAGGTACTTTGACCCACCGTCACCCATGATGGATTTTGGACTGTTATTTTTAAGCCAGGAGGTCTGCATTTTGGCCAAAAGTTAGTGGACAAAAGGAAGGAACTGTGGGAAAATGGAGATGGGTGAGCGTGGGCAATATGGTAAATTTCAACAAATAATTGTGTGAATTGGTCATTTGACAGTCATGTTTCTGTAATCTATTCACCAAAACTACAAGTATACTCAACAGGAGCTCAGTAAGTCAGACTAGTGAGCTGTCAAATACACCTGTCAATCAAAGCCAAATACAACAGATATAAGGCCTCCTATTTGTCCTAAAATCTTATTAATGAATGAATACACTTAAATGATCAAAATACAATGAATGACCAGAATGACCTCTGGAGAAAAACATTATTAAGGCAATACTTTTAAGTGTAAGTCTATTGGAACAAGGGCTTTTTGGTAACAGCACCTAGTGGCCATTAGTGGTATTACAGTTTAACATACTAAAGCAATGGATCCATTTTCAAGAGTCTGTTTAAAGCTAGGAACTGGTTGGTGACATTAGTTGACTCTATTTCTCAACTAATATGTGCTACTACAGGGGAGCAAAGGAGGAAGTGAAGCACTCAAGGGCAAGCGTATGGATTTTTGTAGAAAAATATTATCTGTTCTATTTAGAAATCTGCACTGGTTATCAATTATTAGTCATTATCTCCGATACTGAGTGAATCCATGGTTCTCAGTCCAAAACAGACTCTGACATGATCTTTAAATTAACTCATGAACATGCACAAATCTTACATGTTGAACCTTTAATGTAATTTAGACAGATTTAGGAACAATACATAAGTTTAATTATCTACACTCTGTTCCAACTTGGATAAAAACAGTCTGAAAGAAAAGAAAGCCTTAAATTCTTCCTGATGTTACATTTTTTTGACATAAAAAAGATGAGCCAATATTGCCAATGGCAACTGTGGTCAAAGAAATATTACTAGAGCTGTCAAAATGCTATAATTGTTCAGAATCCAGTGTCTCTTGCAAATCCACATTTCTAAAACTGTCTAAAATGTATTATTTTTTAATATTTATGAGCGTCTTACAGAGGATTGCAAGCCTCTCAGATGCTGTCAAGAATGAAACAGGCCACTCACTTGCTAAAATGTTGCCTGTGGGGGAAAATAAATAAATAAAAAAAATCTTGCCTGCTCACTTTCATTTCCCCCAAAGTGTGCTCATAAGACTGGCGTTTACTGTGAACGCGACAGTGTAACTCTGCCCTCTTCAAACTCAAGATGGTGGCTGAGCATACGTTGTCACATCCAGCTGTCAAATGAGAAACTGTGTATTTACTTTGGACAACTTACTGTTCCTCGAAAAGCCCCGGATCTTAAAGCCTTATAATGACTCTCAAGGGCCAACTCAAACAAGCCATTTTTGCTTTTCTACTCTGGTGCTTTTACAGGCAGCGACCCACTAAAAAGTTCCACAGAGTCCTTGTCAACTACTAGAAACAAAGTCTTGATGTTATGACTGATGGGCCCCCAACCTCTAATCCTCTCCAACAGGGTTATCTGCTAAAGACAAGTCCTTAGTACCATATAATTAAAAGTGAATATTCATTAAAAATCTGA
The DNA here is from genome assembly GCA_037367365.1 of Apogon talboti. Lineage (NCBI taxonomy): Eukaryota > Metazoa > Chordata > Actinopteri > Kurtiformes > Apogonidae > Apogon > Apogon talboti. The sequence goes on along the minus strand of JAPQRQ010000006.1, from coordinate 26,912,795 downwards.
ATCTGTCAGGGTACATTTAAAACAAAAACTGCCAACTGTCACTGCCAACAAAGACTACTGAAGCTCCTAAAAAAAGAACAAAAGATTGTTCTCATTTCAGCTCATAACAAAACCTGGCCTCGGCTCTGCAACCACATCAAAGCTCGCTGGAACGAGCCTGAAAGTGCAGCTCACCTCTCAAGGAGAGCAACAGGGCCATCTGACCGCAGGCGATCCCTTTCACTTGACAAGTTTATACATTATTCCGCTCATTAAAAGCACCGCATGCCAGCAGGACTTCAACAAGTCTTCAGTCACTACACTGAGCCGCTAATGTTAAACAACAGGAAGTAAACTGATAGCCCAGCATTTGTCTTAAAGGTATTTTCACTCACTAAATACAACACAAACACAGACTACAAGGCAGGAGGTTTTTAATATACAGTATATAGTTACTCTACTCTTAGTTGTTTTTTTTTTTAGTTTCAGGTTTGTTTAAGTAATATTTTGTCAGTAGATAAGTTTAGTTTTGTTTTAATTTTGAGGAATTCCACTTGTTTTAGTTTAGTTGCAGGTGATTTATAGAAGCTAAAAAAGTTAGATGAAAGAATTTATTATATGTGATTCACAAGTCCTCTGTTTTTGTGTCAGACCAAAACCGACTACAGAACTAAATAACTTTTGAACCACTAATATTATCAAAACATTCATATGATTCAGGTAAAATACAGTTTCTCAGCTTTTCACTGGCATTAGATATGATACATTTGGATGTTCAGAGGCTCGTGAACGTGGAAACCCCTTTATGTTCTGCAGAAACCATACTTCAATAAAACCCATGTAATCTGACACATGGTAATTGTTTGGTTGAATATTTAAATTCAGTTTCTCTAATAATTTGATATAATAACCTCTGAATATACTCTATACATCTACATGCTAAGAAAAAACTTGCTTTTCACTGAAAAATGCAAAGGATAAAATAAACAATAATGATTAATCACTGAAGTAAAGTGTAGAGAAAAATTCATTTGGAAGTCACCATAAAAATAGCTCTTGTCTTAGAGTTACAGGTCTTATATTCTTCAAAGATATTTTATTCTTGAACACCTTGAAATTTAGAAGAAGCAGCAAATAAAAGAAGCTGAAAGTTGAAATGACGCTTTTGTTGAATTATATTGTGGTTCAACTCTTTTTTTTTGCATTTTCTAAATGTTTCTTCTTTTTTCATTACTTAGTTTGAGTCTTTTCTGGCAATAATAGACTTGCTCCAATGCAAACTTTACTAAACCTTCTGGTATCAAACAATGATCATTAACATCTATGAGCTTTAAGAATTTGCATCTTGGTTCGGGGACAATGAGATGGACAATCAGACAAATACGATTAGATTAGATTAGATTAGACTTTATTGATCCCACAACAGGGAAATTCAACGGTCAAGGCATTTAAATAAATAGAAAACCTGATGGGGGTGGTCTCTCCCGGGGGGATAATGTCCCCATCCTTATGGTATGAACGGTTTACTGATAATAAAAGTTATATGAAGTATATGCTGTGAATGTTACAGTCACCAAATCTCAATGAATTCAACCCCAATAGGAAACCTTGGATGATGTGTTAGACACACTACCACTAGTATCATAAAAACACCAAATGAGGGAATAGTGTTTCAATAGATGGTGATCTTCCCTCACAATGTAAAAGATTATTGAAGATGTTCTGGAGGAACGTGGTGGAACAACACATTACTGAGACGTGTTGGATTTTCCTGTAATTTGTCACTTGTCTGTATATTCTGTATATATATGTCATATTATTAGGAAGATGAGGATTGTTTAACAGCTGACAACATGTACCAAAAACAAGGATCATTAAGTTTCAGATGTGAATGATTTGTGAGTTTTCTGTTGAGCTTTGATTTGCTTCAACAAATTTTACCATGACTGGAAATATCCATATTTGTTGCTAAGGGAAACTACGTAATTCTATAGCTGAGTAGTTATTTTAGATTCTTATTAACATTGATGTTTAATGTGATGTCAATGGAAATTCTTTGTTAATAAAAATTTGTTCTGCTTTTTTGCAGGTTACAGTACTAAGACTTTTAATACATTCAGAGTCCCATTTACAGAAGAACACACATCAACAAAAGCCCACAAAATTAGTTTATAGTAAAAAAAAAAATAAATGGACTTCTACAAAATCTGAACCAGAAGGTGCAATTATTGCATGAGGTTTCATATGCAGACCACCTGCAGCCGCGGCAGCAGCTGGCATGTGTTTATCTTTACGGCTGCCATGATCTTCATACAGCAGTCATGGCAAATCTAGAGCTGAAAGCAGCCAGATGACATCCTGAAACTGAAATGGTCAGCTTCAGTAGCTCAACACCGACGCACAAATGATGTCATTGAAGTCTGCAACCTTTTTCAAAGGCCGCCTGAACAAAATGCATCGGCTGTTTCCTATTTTCGATGCAGTAAATAAGGCGCTTACTCCATTAATTTCAGAATCAATACATTCCAAGACATTCCATATAATACCCTTGTGCCTTTAATACATTTGTTCTGCTATTCAATTATAGGCAGGAGAGAAGGGCCAAGGGTGTTTAATAGCACTGAGCTGCTTCTCTTTAAAAGTTGGTGTTGCATGACATAAGGCAAAATTGACACAAGGTGGTGGGCAATATATAGGACTGCCTAGGTCAATAAGGAAAAGTTTCAGGAACAGAGAGAGAGAGAACAATAAAGGAGGAGATCTAATTTGTTCTTGAATATGTGTTGTGATGGAAATAAAAAGTGCAATAAAGTGGACATGCCATGTTCAATTCACAGGAGTCATAAATACGTTACCCATAAAAATGACAATTAACTTCTCCAAAGCTACATGCTAAACTATATGGACAATTCTGGGCTAACTCTGCTGGGTTTTTTCTAATAATGTTTAAATGCCAACACCGATATTAAATGTGTGGTAATGATGTCCTTGGATTTTCAGCTCTGTAATTTCATAAAGAAGCAATAAACTCACCATATTCCTGGAGGGACTTGCATGTGACATCTAAGTGGGTGGAGCCAAATGGGTTCCTGACAAATCTCCTCCTCCGGCGCAGGTCATCCTCCCAGTAGTCGAGGCGCCAGAAGTCATGCATCTGACTACAAGAGAGACAAGAAGACAGGCAGATTGGACAGGACCCCAAAGTGATCCTCTGACTACAGTAGCCACTTCATTATCAGGGAAAAGACATCTTGAGGTGAAAAATCAGGCCACATATAGAGGATTTATTAGGCCGAGTAGTGGCGTGCTCTACAGAGGGCCAGTAATGTTAGTTTAGCTAAAGCCTATAGCATCTGAACAGCAGCCGCCGAGCACATAAATCACAGGCACTCCCATTAACAAATACAGCATCAAATTACAAGTATAAATGGCACAGCTTGCCTCCTTTTTTTACAATGTTTTTTAACAAGTCTTGTAAATCAAAGGTAGGAACCTCAACGCAGACAGCGTGGGGTTTAATGATCGGGGTCTTGGGGCGTTTGAGGCATGAGCCTATAAAACAAGCCCCCTCTGTGCATATGTGGAGCCATGATTAAAATAATGTGCTGAAATATTCATTGAAATGATTCCCAGAGCCCTGGAGCAACCCGACAGAAAATTGCATTTTTATTCATTATTAATAACAGCGAATTAGGGTCATAAAAAAAAGAGAAAAAGAAGAAAACAGTTCCAGCATGTGGTAACCATCTTTGTAAATGATTATTCCAACATTAGTGAGGACCTGAGATAATTTTATTGCTTGCAGCTAATGCAAACCATTAAGCGCCAGGACCAGCATTAGGTTACTAAGTGCTGCTTGTTCCAACTGTGCGCTAGCTGCAGTGATTTCAAAGCCTTTCTGTTTCCTTTAGAAGGAAACACAGCAAATAAGGCTTGTTTTAATTCACCCTTAAGAGGAGTGTGTTAAAAAAAATACTAATGAGACAAATAATCTCTAACCTTTTACCCTGTTGTTAACAGGGTAGGAGGTGATTACTTCACTCCAGTATGAAGTTCACTGCCAGCCAAATGTAAAGAAACATGGCATCGGTCTCTCATTTTGTTCAATTTCAGCCACTTAAATATGTGCGGAAAAGGAAAAAAAACATTCTACACTTGCTTTATTGATTTTTTTATTATACAAACACTAGATACATAATGGAGAGAATAAGAGAACTCCTTATGCTCATCTAAAATATTGCCATCATCTCCATATTATAGACGAGTAAAATATTAGAAACAGCCCCTCGACGATCCAAATAAACCCTTGGATTTGGTCCCATGTGTCTAAATCCCAGTGAAGATTCCTCAGTTCATGCAGGATACACCAAGGCCTTGGCAGGCAGCCGTCTATTTCTTTGAATGGTTTCTGCCCCCTTCCCTGCCACAGCATTGAAGCAGTCTAAACAGATTAAAGTGTTACAGAGGATCACATCACAAAATACAGCCCTATGAATATAATATCTACAAATGTCAGAAATCAAGAGGCTCAGGAGACTTAGCCGTGCTCTGACAGCAACAAGAGCTCAGTTTCAGATAAGTATCAATCAAAAAGCAGAGAGTGTGCATGTGTGCGTGCATACTGGTGCAGGTCGATGTGCATATGTTGCGCACACAAAGTATCATGAGCTGCTGTATGCAAAATGAGGCTGAACGTCTTGAGCATGTCCCCTGTCAATCTCTCTCAAAGCTTAACTGAAGAAGAGAGAGATGTCAGTGGGTGGAAAGGAGTAACCCACGTAAATGATATTGTAAACGGAAGATTACACAGTGTGAAAATGTAAATCCACTGCAGGCAACTGAGTGATTACTGCTGGAGATTAAGTCCCCTAATTCTAAGTGCAAATACACAGCAGATGCAGCGGGGGGTTGGATTTGCCACTTTGAAGATTTTCTTGTAACAGTATTGACTGCATTTGATGTGTTTTATTCGGTGTGCTAAATGACACTCATTTAAGTACTTACATTTAAGACAAAATATCTTCAAATGTGCAAAAATACCCCCCAAAAAATAAGGTTATGATTAATTTATGAGTTGGTTGTCAAAATTGCGATGTTTCTTTGTTTTGTTTTCTCCTGTGCAGATGGTTTAATGTGTAATGTGTTATCCTGCTGCCTGAACAGGACCTGTTATACGGTATGTGGTCACACTGAGACCGGATTTGGACAGTGTAGTGCAGTGTTGTTCTCTGAAGGTGGTCCAAAAAAAACCCTCAAATACAAAAACATCGCAGAAAAACATAAAAATGTTAAAAAAGAAAAACCCAACAATAAAATTATATTTGATCTTGTATATTGCAAGAATATAACATAAAATCTAACAATTGATTTGATCCCTACATTTTCCAAAACCACAGACACATTGTCAACATAGGTGACAAAATCCTAGTTCTGAATCTGAATCATTAATAGAAAGCAGTTTGTCTGTATTGCGACTGTAAAAACAACAACTTGTCCGTTCAATAGCATTCTTTATTAGGCAGAGTTGGCTCGAGACCTCCTTATTTTCTGCATCAAATGTGTCTGGCTTCATGACAACCATAAAGAATGGCTGCACGCCGGCCTCCTAGAAACTCGCAAAATTTATTAGTCCTGTCACCCATCAATCACCCAAATGGATTTCAAACCGCATTTTAAAAGCTAATTTTCCAGCACTGATAACCTACAGGAAACAGGAGCACCATTATTTATGGATGCTTTCAGACTTGCTAAGTGCAGTAGGATAAATGTGTAAGAGGACTACCGTCTATTCTATTCTATTCTCTTTTTTTTTTTTTTTTCAAACAGGTATTTAAAGCACATCTTTCCTCAAGGAACTGGTCTTGAGGTTTTTGTGGTGCCAGATCTAACACCCTGGTCTACAGGGAATGTGTTTTGTTTGTAAAAGGAAAGGGAAAGCTGACAAGCATATTTCAAGAATAAGATGTGGAGGGAAAGAAAAATAAAAGGATTGATAACAGTTTTATAGGAAACTATAACATCATTTTAGAAAAGAGAGATACTTCTGACAGCTGTCAAGGGCTTATATTGGATTAGCGGGGTGATATACTGTATTGTTAGTGCTACTGTTATATTAGTACAACATAAGATTTCGCTTCTCCATGTTTTGTGTGAGCATATGGAGGACACCACTGGTTAAGCAAAAACAAAGAGGAAAAACCTAAGCTGTTAAAAGGTCAAACTGGCAAATGCTCAGGTCATGTGAAAAAAACTAAACAAAACATTCACAGACTTTAGGACGCACATATAAAGTCAAGGACTCCGCCAAGTAATATCATAACTCCACTTGAAACAAAATCAGTACAATTACATAATTAAACTTGATAAATCCACTGTCAAATCACTTGAACCAGAATGGCTAACTGAAACATGTACAGAGGCTGGACTGCAGACAGATACAGATCCCATAGTAAAAGATTTCCTTTTTATTCCACTTATTTTTGGAGGAGATTTGAGCGAGACGGTCGAGAGGAAGGACAGGGACATGCTGATTCAATAAAACACCATTATACTCCTTTTAAAGGCTTCCACTGGTGACATGAGTCAGGGGTAATTATAATAAATACCAGTAATCAGTGACAATTCTATTCAAGGGCGCAGTGACTGGTTTCTATCACACAAACTGGGACACTGAACACACGTCAGTTCTTACTGAGTGTGAGTGTGAGTCTGAGGACAAGCAGCCTTTTCTTTCTTTTCCAGTTGTTCAAACAGGCTCTGGATACGAGTTACAAAGTCTGTGGGGAATATGAGATGCAAGTGTTACTATATTTAAAGCGTTGATTAAAAAATAAGTGCAATTTCTTAAAGTTCACTATGTAAGGTTTGTGCATGGTTGTGTGCTTGCATGAAGCTTGTGCTGGAGACAGTTGTGTGTTAGCTGTCTGCATTTTAAAGCTAGTTGCTGCTAGTGTTTCAGAGGAGTAGAAGAAAGGCACAGAAATTTCAATGGTAGGTATTAAGGATTTTTACAGGAAAACTAATAGAGTCACGTTCACAAAAGTCAGTATACAGGAGGCTGTTTCACATATATAGGCAACTGTGAGAGTTGTTAGCTTAAAAATTGAGTTAGCCAATTGGCAAGGGCCTTGGCTCCTGCACGAAGCTAAAGCAGGAGTATCTTAAAGTTGTGATACAGTTGACAGCCACTGGGGTTGGCTCCAAAAAACCCTACAGATTCGCATTGGGAACTGAAGTCCTGCTCCTTATGCCCAACGAAGTCTAATATGAATGGAAATCAATGGCAAGAGAATTTTTTTTTTTAAACTCGTTTGACTTGTGCCAACATTTACACATATGATGTTTGTCACATTAAAAGATAACTTGATAAGGCAAGAAAGTCATGATTTGTGTAAAAAAAAACAAAAACAAAAACATCTAGTTTTATGTTAAACAGCTCAATAGACTGCATCTCTCGTTCCATGATACACATCACCAACATCAAGCGCCAACACCTTTTCACATTTTACCTCAATCATCGAGAGCAAGGTGGTAAAAGTACTGTCAGAGGTGGGAATCACTATACAGTTTGGTCATGTTCAAGCTGCAGAAGCATTTTCAGCAAATCTGAACAGATTGTGGAAAGAGAAAGTTACAATCACACCACAGACACGACTTTCAGGCTTGTAGTCTATATTTACATATTTTCATAACGGTCTGATAGTTCAAGAGTTTTACAACAAATTGTGAATTTTCTTGATTTGTAAAATAATTTTTTAAATTGACAAATATCATTTGTTTAAGTGATGCATAATTAAAACAAGATCAAAAAAGTAGTTGTCTCTTGTCATTGACTGTACTATTCCAATGGGACACAACCAGGAAGGGGGGATTTCTGCTCTTTATTGAACTTCTATCTAAAAATCTAAGTTAGTCAGCTAAGGTAGTACTATTCTTCATTCTACTTCTAATAAATGATTTGGTGGTCGATCTTATAAGTTTTCCTCTGTTGATTACTACTCAGGTAGAATAGAAGGCTTTTATTGGCAGGTCTGTATGCCAACTCGCTTGGCTTTTGGCATATTTAATAAAACACATTTTTCCTGATGGATAGCTCCACTGTAGTTTTCGTCAATAGGTTCCACTAAAAAAAAAACTCTAAAAATACTTGTTCTTCTAGGTCTGCTCCTTTTGTCCAAATATGGTCACTTCTGGCTCCAAAAAGTCAACACTCCTGGCTTGAAACCAACGAGTAACATCAACTAAAACCTCCCATAGGCACCCATTCACAGAGGAATCTTGCACATTAAACCTTCAAACATTTTTTTTAATGAAATTAAAAAATAAACAAAGGTCACTGGCATCCCACCCCTTGCTTAATTATCCAAACAGAAGTAAAATGTTGTAGAATTCATTTATAAATCAAATGCCAATCCCTGTTCTAACCTGCTTCAGATGGTTCTTCATCTAAAACCGTCCTTTGATCGCATTAACATGACAACCACATATGTGGATCTGTAATGAGAGGGATTCCGCACATCATGAAAAACCATGAGGCGGCCAGCAGACGCTAAAAAGTGAAGCCTGAAAAATTCTAAAACGTTATCTGTCAACCAGTGCATTCTTTTTGGTTAGAATTTTTATGTTTAATACTACAGCACGAAGAAGGATAGAAAAAAAAATAAAAAGAAAAACAACACTGTATTTTTAAAGCGGTAACTGGCAGCCATATGGAGGATGAGTAGTTCTCAGCACACTGCTTTCAAAGTAACCTATAAACTAAGAAAGAATATGCACTGTAATTCCCTCCATAAAACACATCAAGTTTGATCATAATGACCATTGAATGCCAACTGTTAAGTGACTATGTGGCCAACATCATGATCAGATTATCACAGATGGCTGGAAACGGCCCACAGGACTTTCATCTCTTTAATTCCCCCATTTCTTATCATCACTACACTCAACACTTACAAAAGTATGGACATGAAGTCAAGATCCTAATGCGTCTAGTTATTGGATATGACTGTTCTTTTGTAGATTGAGAGATAGGAAGTAGACACACAGAGAGGAATGGGTATTGGACAAAGACAAAAGGGAAACAACACAGCAGCAACAAGATTAACTCCAGGTCATGTGGTGTAATGAAGACAGACGTAGGAGATCGGACCAGGCATGAGGAGCTGTACTGTACTGTAGGTGAACTCCCTCGGATCGCCGGCTTCACAGATCCCCATCTTTCACTGGAAATGGGGCACAGTCAGGCGATGCCCAGCTCAATTTCAACACCAGATGAAATTGATGATTGTGTGAATGGGCCTCTTTCCAAAGATAATTAGCGCAAGGTTAAGAGCTCCTCAAGGGAATGGAGCTTCGTGTAGGTCAAGAACAAATGCAAGTGGAGAGAATAGCAGTTTATGAGAACAAAGAGGCTTCAGGTTTTGTACAAGATCCAATTAAACACGGAATAGAAAACATCATAAACTGCTTTAAATGGAGGTGTATTCTATTTAACCCTCTAGTGGACTGAAACATGAGAGCAGGGCAATGCACGTCAGGTGTTAGGGTTTAATATATTATGACGTTGTATGCTAGGTAATCACTGTAGGTAAAATATCATAGTATATTAAACATAGTGCTCAAAAAAACTGATTTAAAAAAAACAACTTTTTTTTAATGCTGTCAGAACAGGGGGATCTGCATTTACAGTCCTTGTGGAAAAACTCAAACTCAGGGTGAAAAACTCAAGAACTCAATGAACTGATCAAGTAATTAATAAAGAAAATAGAAATATAAAAAATCTGAAACAATAAATATAATCTCTCTACACATTTGAAAAGCATGTAATCCCCTTCCCCACGTTAAAGTATTAAGTATTCATATATACATACAGCATATCAATATGTACATGTCTATATTAACATGTATTCACATCTACATATACATACATACATATATGTATACGTGTGTATTTTAGAGTTTACATAAAATTGAAAGCGAAACTGGCACATGTTTAGGATTAACAGGAACGCCACCAAATCCTTATTCATTTTAATTTAAGCAAGTCAAACAGAATACATTACAAGGACATATTTGCTTATCTAGATGTCAAAAGAATATTATTGTTAGATATTTGATGGTAATATTATCTTAATGTTATGTTATATACTACCCTTGTGCATTCTGTTTATATTGTCGGGCTGAAGCAGAGACCTTGGCCTTCCATTGTGCCCCCGGGGGGGTCATCAGACCTGAAACCCACTGATGCTGCGAGCCCATCTAAAGGTGCTCCCCCTTGTGCTAGTGAACCTCTATTAGAATTGATAACCCTTTTAGCCAGGACCAAATACTCCGGGCACATCGTGAGTAAAAAGATTCATTCCATCACAAAGTTATTATCCACGGGTAGATTGTTACCATTCATCACGTGTGAGAGATGAAACTCACTGTTAGTCAAGGGAAACGGCTGTTTCACTGCCTTGCCACAGATCAATATATGCCACCATTTTCCTTTCTCTCCTCTGCTACACAAAAGTAATTATACAGAAGAAATGTTGACAATCAATAGACTAGTCAGGTAAGGTTAAGGTCTGCTGTGGGGGCCAGTGGGGGCTCCTCTGTCAGCTGTCACAGATGCTGTTGATGTGAACACAGACAGCCGCAGGAGCACAAAAAGGAGGTTTTGTCTTATCCGCCCTTTTTACATTCAGGTTAGGTCGGTTCTGTAGGAACATTTAAGAGAAAATGACTTAAGAGAGACACACCTCAAGTATGGATATCTTAATCAAAGTGTTGGTAGTGTCTATTTAATGTTGCAGTAATAATAAAAGCTTCTACCGCATTACAATACTTAGACATATGACAATACATTTAATAATGCATGGACCTCTTTGATATAAATAACTTAACTGGGCAACACAATAATCTATTTTGTTTTGTGTGCGAAAGAAGCACACGCCGATGATTTTAAGCCTCATTAAAAATTAACATGCCATGCAGTGTGACAGATCTGCCAAGCGATAACTCCATATGAAGTAGCAGCAGAGTCAGGTGGTCCTGTGTTGCAAAAGTGGTGGACGTTACACCGTTCACTGAAATACAGCAGCCTTTGCCTCGACGTCTACTTTCACTTCAGACGAGCCTGAACTTTATAATCCACTGGCAGGGTTCAGAGGTCAACAGCAGAGGGGACCAGAGGGCAGGGAAAATCACTCTCTCCCTGGAAAAAACTCTGACATCCAATTTTCAACTTGATTTATCAGTGCAAAGCTAAAATTGATAGTGTGTCATTACTGGGCAGGGAGCTGTCTTGGAGAGATGTATCAAAGCCTCCTCGTTTTGATTTAGCGCGGCGGATCAATACAACCCTATACTGTTTCAATTTGAGGAGTATTGATTTTGCTATGCTGACTCTATACAGGGGCACATTCATCATCAGGCAAGCATATAGTATGATCTAACAGGCCAGCACAGGGTCTGATCTGCCTATTCTTTACTCAGATCACACGACTGCAGAGCAGCTGTTTCCAAGGCTTGTGCAGATTATTTCCTTGTTGTTGGCTGTGGCGTATGAGCTGCCACAACATTTCTTACACAGTTTGCCACAAAGAGAACAACAGCTCAAAAAGGATTGGCATTCACATATATACATACAGTATATAAAATCTGCAGATGTTTGTATTATATGCATCTATTGAGAGCTGTTAAAATGTGCAAAAAAAAAAGAAAAAGGAAATAACTTCAGGACTATGAACTGTACTGGTTTCATTCTGCTGCCTGCCTAAGAATAATCTTGTTTGTATTAAATTCTGCACAAATCATAAATATCTTTTGGCGTGTCTCCAGGCAGAACTTAGGAGTAAAAGGCAAAGCAATTTTTGTGCACAAGGGTGAAAACAAACATTAACAACTTAAGTCTCCCTCCCGTTTTCTCCCTCTTTCTCAGTCGCCCTCTCTCCCTCATAACAGACAGCACCTCAAAATGCTTGAGGGCTTTATATTTTACAAGAGCAGCATAAATGGGAAAGTTAATGTAGCATTGAATAAGACTAAGCTGCTGAACTGCAACACTGCCTTGAGCTTGTGAGCATATTGCATCATTTTTCTTCACCAGCAGGTTACCATTAAATTTGAATTTGTTGGAAGTTTTGCGGTATCATTTACAATGCACCCACGCTCAATAACCTTTTGTTTCAATGCAAATGCTATGCCTCTGAGAGAGGCTCCATAAATATTTGAACAAGAGCCCAGAATTCAATCCAATAGATTCTGTCATGGGTACCTCTGCAAGGGTTCAGCCAGTTTTTAGAAATCTGTGCTTGAACACTGTACCCTTTTCAGTTATGGACATTTCTTTTAATTGAGAATGCCTATTGAAATAACACATTTTGGACAAGCTGAATATCCATTTTATTCTCCTAAAATATACCACATGTAATAAATGATGATGCTTTTTTATTCTAGTGCAGAAACCAAATATAGTTTCATACGATATCTGCTACTCTGGATGGAAAATACTCGAACTGAACTACAAAACATAAAATATAATTGTTAAATAATTACACCATTGAAAATGTGTTTGTCAATGGCAGCCATATTTTACAATAGAAAACAAAGGGTATTGAGTGAGCTATGGTAAAAACATCTGTATTATATTATACATGTTTAACAGCAAACAACCAAAGCCACTGTTTATTTGTTTTCAACAGTCAGTTGTGGTAGAGTGTGCTGACCTTCTCTAAAGCGTCTGGTGTTTCTCAGGATGTAGATTAATTAATAAAAGCATTTCGATCACTCCTCAGAGACTGCGGAGCTCTGCATCAGTCTACTCATGGACGTTAAAATCAATGGTATTGTAACTTCTGCCACTAGGGGTCTCTCAATCACACAATGCCACTATAGTTGTGGTAGTTGCTTTCATCATCATCATTGCACATGAAACAATCTGACATGATAGAAGAAATGTTCACAGACAATGTAATGGATTAAATTGATTGGATCCAAAGTAATTAAATAATATACATTCATGTTATGTTATTTAAATGAAAGAGCCACAAAGACCATTATGTAACATAATGTTAAATATTAACATAGCATTAGATGTGTAGACTTCTCTAATTTTTTGTTATCTATTAACATTATGTTATTATGCTACTATGCTACGATATATTAGATTTATAGTTTACATATGCCTCCAATTACACAATGTTTTCAGATATTGGTAAATTATCATATGATTGAAATGTTTCAAAACTTCTTCCAAAACAAAAAAAAAATCAGCGTGGCTGTTCTACTGCCTTATTACTATTACTCATTGATTATTACTTGTACTGTATCACTGTACTTCTGAAATTTTATTCAGTGTTTACTATGTTTTCCTATAAAGGGGATATGGTGCCACCAACAACGAACCAAATCACGATGTTACACTGAAAAAAATAAGGACATCTCTTAATGTGAATATTGTCATATAGTCATTTTTAGAGCTTTTGATCAAATCCTACATATTATACATTTAAAAAGGATAAGAAATGTTAATTGAAACCAAACCTGCGAAATATACCAGCCTAACAATTTAAAGGTAGCTGTTTTTTAACAACAGGGACACCAATTGTATGTATACTGTTAGAACAGTTACAAAAAGAAATGGTCAAATTCTCAGCTCTTTGGCTCAGTACACATAATATGTTGTAACACCTCTGTTTGTGTAGCTCTTGATCCTTGGCGAGTAGTGGGAGGTAGAGCAGGAGAGCAGGCGGTTATTTTAACAGGGCCCGTGGGGAAGTCTACAACTATGACCAGGTGCTTGGCTGTGTTACTGAAGGGGTCAATGAGTGCCAGGACAACACTGCAGAAACACTCCAACCCCCCCCCCCCTACCTCGGCCTGTCGGACGACTGGCCAATCATCTGTCCCCAGGGGATTAAGCCACTCTACACTGTAATTGCGTTTGCTGACCCTGATTGCTGACCCTATCGAATCCTGGGAAAATGACATTAAATGGTGGTCCTATCCCATCACTGCAGAGTTTTGTGAAAAGGTAACTTCTGTCCTCTAGGTTTGGACCCGAGCATTGAGCTTTATGTTAGAGCTTTGAAGTGGCCTGTGGTTGTATCCACTGATACGTCCAAGTCATTGCACTTACCCCTGGCACACTGTCCCCCAGGCACCGTGCTTGTTGGTGAGGATGTTGACGATTTTCTGCTTTAACTGGTTGGCTGTCACATGGTCTCTGTGTTTAGCAGCGCTGATCAGGTGGTCACACATCTTCTCTTCTTCTTTTCTATCAGCAGCATACTGGGCACAGTTGGACTAATTTAAGATGATAAAGGAAAAAAAAACAAAAAAAAACTGTTAATCTCATCATTTATTTTTTACTTTAAGTACAGTATCTACAGCCAAAATAAAAAAAAGGCACCTGACATTGTACTAATAGCATTTTAGAATGTTTAATTTGAATAAAAGCGGAATAAAATATATCCTCTAATGGAGCATTTGTCACGCTGAAGAATGTTATGGCTTCATTCAGCACACTTGAGTGCATAAAGATATTAGTGGACAGCTCAGAGATATATTTCTGCTCCCTCGGAGAAGTGTAGTAAATCATGGCAAGCACATGAAGGCAGTCCATTCACTGACTGCAGACAGATGAGGCTCCCTGCTAGGCGGCTGTGGATGGTGCTATTAGACGAGAAGGGAAAATAGTCTAATAGAATTGGAAGAATACGGTGTGTCAAGGTTAACAAAGCTACACTGCCATTATATCCACGGACATGTATTCTGTTATAGTCTATGGTGTAAAATGGCAAAGGGTGCTAACATACAAGCTTTATTTATAAGATAGAAGAGTGTCATCCTTGCGAACGTGCATCCAAAATACGGCTGGAAAGTACCGTGCCGAAATGACAAAATGAAAATGTTACAATGCAAATCTCATTCTGGTTTTAAATCAATTTCCATAAGTCAGTGCAACTCATACTCAAGTGTTCCAGGTGGCTAAAAGTAATCTACAGGAGCACATCTGACTCTCTCTGCTGCTAAAACAAGATTGTCTTACTACGCCACCCTGGGGGAACTCTTGCTAATATTCAGAATCTAATTTGCTAACAGAAGCTGGAAGTTAATTGAATTTCCTGCTTCAAATTTGAATTCTGTCAGATATTGTACTTCAACATATTCTTCATAAGGCAGATAACTCAATCTCTGCTTGTCACCTCGCATTACCACGTGACGCGGTGGCAAATATCAAATGTTATTTATCACTTTAAAGCATGTGACGCTTTTGCCCTGACACCAACTTAATTGTAAAAATGTCTTATCTGCGTCCTGAATCTTCAATCTGGGAGAGTGGGTAATAAAGTAACGTCAGACTTAGATGAAAAGTGTAGGCTGTCTGCAGTTGGCAGACAGAACGGATGGGGCCAGGTACACTTCCCCCTTCTCCTGACATTGCATATCTAGCCGTCTCTTCCAGTTTATCTAGCAGGTCAAGGATCCTCAAGAACTGTATATCAAGCAGCTGTTTGAGGATGGCTGCTTTTCCCAGATAAGAAACTCATCACTCCTCACATGTACAAGCTGCTAACAGAGGTGGGAGATGTGTGTGTGTGTATCCTTGTGTGGGAAGGTTGAACTGATCACACATACACATGCTTTATGTTCTATAGCAAACATCTTTTTTTGTCATTTATATTTATATTCAATCGTATCATTATACACCTATTCGATTCAAGACAAAAATATACAGCCATTGTTTAATATTTTCAGTTAATGCTCAAAGACTAAGACTGCTGCCGGTGTCTAAAACATCTATATCTTTAAAATGTTCAATAATCCTATCATGATGTTTAAATACTTCAGGTAAAATATCATTTCTGAGCTTTTCAGCAGCGTCACGTCTGTCTCATTTGGACGTTCACAGACTCCATATTCAATACAGAAACATCCTCACCTTCTGTAACATTGATTCATCAATAAAACCCATGCAGTTTGTCAAACGGCAGTGGTCGTAGGTGCTTATTTTATGATCGGTTAATGATATATTTGGCAGAAAAAGTCACTTCTGCTTCACTGTTTTGGCTCTGACATCATAACCTTTGTACATTCCCATTGTCCAGAAAATTAAATATAGGAAAATACCTGCTTTTCACTGAGAAATTCAGAGGATAATGTCACAACGAATGGGAATAAATGAGTTAGGAAAGGTTATATGTAGAGAAAAAAATAAATTATTCAGAAGTCATAAATATCTAACTACAACTTCCTGACAGGAATAATTCTAGGTGTTTAAGGATTAAGTTCAATTCTAAAAACATGTATTCCTTAAAAAGAGACCACCAACCTTGCTAGAGTAGATTTATTTTTATGTCTGATGGGGCTGAGAAGACCCAGTAGTCTATCCCCATGGATCGCAAAATCCGAAATTAATATTACAGTTATATCCCTTTGCAATAATTAATTAAATTCCTTTAAATGAGGAATTAGAGGGGTAAGGAGTTAATCCTCACAAGGACACAGAGGGACACGATTACAGAGTATATACAGTTTAATGGCTGTTTTATGTAATAGGATTTGTTTAGAGTTCATTGGCACATTAACACACTCCTCTATTTCCAGTACAGTACATGTATGACTTGAATTCATTAACGCATCAGAGCTGACTGTGCCCTCAGTGTTTCATCAGCAGTTTGATTCTCTGCTTGACTTGCACGGCCAACAGTTTTTACCTCGAACTCTGAGTGTTTGTGGACGTCCTCGGCGCGCTGTCGGTTCAGGATGAACTCGGCCTCGTTGGCAACTCGAACTATGTGGTCCTTCATGGCATGGCAGAGCAACCTTACATGGTGAAATGCAGCAGAATTAACATGCAGTACATATTATTACTGATTAGGAAATGCAGGTAACACTTTATATTAAGGTCATTGTGATAAAGGCTATTTAATGGGTAATAAAGCCTTCGTAAGTTATTAATATCATGATTTAGGAATATTTAAATGTTAATAAGAGCGTCATGAAGATGTTTATGGCTTATAAGATCATTATACATTTGTAAGCACTAGATAGAAACACTTTATAGGCTGCTTAAAACACATTAAATTAGCTGTTACACTATTGTTAAACCTCTAGTAGGCTTTTTCATTCCTTTATTACAATTAAAACCTAGTGTTGCACTCATTAACACATCTAACACAAGAACAATGCTTCATTAAGGTTAAGAAATCCTTCATTAAACAATATAAGGGCTTAAACTATTACCTAATAACACTTATTACAAGGGCCTTAATAGGAAACAATGGATGGAAATGCTGAAATTCCAAATAAATGAGCAAAAGAGGAAAGAGTTAAAGCAAATACGGCAGGATCAGATGAAATTCTACTTGATTTTGCACCATTGACTTTCAAGTTGCTTGGCTTCTGTAGCATTAAAGAGGGAATGTGGACCGTGGAGTCCCATTAGAGCATCGAACCCTGCACAGCACCCCCCGACTGACTGAGTATCCTCTCCAACTGACCAACACATCAACCTAGTGCCAGTACTGCTGACAAGTCTGGTCGCAGACTCACATGACTGACTCTAGAGGTCTCCACCCACAATCACACAGAAATTCCAGTTTCTCTAATAAACAGAAAAAAACACCCTGCCTATAGTGTGTGTAGATTACATGCCATTTTACACACCATTAGGTTAGCTTTGTTTTAATTAAAGCAGCCTCTGTTCCTCTCCAGTGCTTGATACAGATTGTAATTTCCCTCCTGTCCCAAGGAAAGGCAGTAATCCCGAGGCTGCATTCATCAACTGCTATTGCCTCTTTAACTGTTGACAAGCACTCATTAAGAGACAGACGTTCACCGTTTCAAAGAGAGAGACTGACAACGCCGAGCTTTGTTTTGGAACCGAGAATAGATTAGAAGCCACGCTGAGGACTCATTTTCATACAAACAAAAACATTCTTTCCTACATTTTAGCATTGTTATTTCATAGGTAGGAAACTCTTACTGATAGAAGTTCAAGCTACAGACCTACATATGTTAGGCTGTCATATAACTGTCTAAGTGAAACCTCCTGAAAGTCTATGGATCTGGATTAAATCATGACATCACCATGTGCAGCAGAATATCTCTCAGTCTGGAAACAGTATATTTTAGTCTCATTAATCTGAACAGTGTTCACTTTGCTTCAGATTGATTTTTACATTGGACACCTTTGAGCATCATGTATTTTTTATTTTTTTTTTTACAATTTTTGCTGTAAACACTGGAATCTCTGTTGCTACTGTATCACTTTTCAAATCCCACAACACCACCTTATGTATACACAGAAAATGATACTGCTTGATGTATCTGCATCAAAATGTGGGGCAGCAGTCACATCAATCATGCATATGCTTTCAGGCACATAAAGATGAGAATTAGCAATAATCAATAGCCTTCATATCAATTTATTAGAGCATTTCAGTGTGAAAACCCCTTTACACTACCCTATTGTTGCATAAAGAAGATAGCTGCACTGTCTGCACCTTGTAAGGCAAACTGAGGTAACGGACTCAAGCTAGCTCTGGATCAGACTAGTTAAGGAGAACAGGTGTGCAGAGACTAAAGTAAGGCTGGGGAATTATGTATCTGTCAGCAGCACCCTGGACAGCGCTGTGTGGCCGGACTGACTGAAGTTCTTTGTTCCCGAGCCAGCAGGGGACTGAGAGAAGCCAGGCTGAGCTAAGGAAAGCGCCTGGGCATGGAGGAGGCATGGCCAGATGGGTCAGCAGATGGGCGAGGAGGCTGAGCTGCCCCTGATCTGTTCGACAGAAAACCCGGAATCTGGCCACACCCAGCGACAAGAGAAAAAGGACAAAATAGAACATACAGTAAAGGTAGACACAGGGTTCACGGCGCCCTTGTATTGATGTTCTTCTTCCATCTTATCAGCGCAATCTTATTTACCTTTACCCCCCAACTGAGTCGACTTGGGGACAAACGCTTTACAGCTAATCTAAGCCCTGCCACTTGTAATAACAACCTTTTTACGGCTAACACGGAAAGATTAAGAGACACTTTACCTTCCTTCATTGATTAATTCGATAAAAGCCAGGCCGGCGTTCTTCTGAATGGAGTTCTGCCACTCCTGAAACATGATATAGGAAAAAGGCTTTGCATGTTCAGTCATTTACAGACTTTTGTTTTCAGACAGTAAATGGTTAAATAGGCTAAACAGGTAATTATATCCACACATACAACACGAGGGAGGTTGATTTGTTTTCATGAAAATGCAATGAGACAATACAGATAAAATCTAACAGTATTTAAAAAACCTTTATCATATAAGCATACTTAAAATGTAACTGGATCAGGAGTATACGTGTTCGATCCAAACCACTAGATCTTTCAGATATGTGTTGCAAGAATTACATTTCACCATATAAATTGCATATTTCAACTGTAATTTAGATTACATTTGATAGTTTGTAATTCAAGTAAGCTACGAAGGCCTTTAGTTCATACATCCTACAAGAAAAAAAGTGGTGGCTATAAAAAGCTGAAATTCTGCACCGCATCTGTGACCATCCTGTCTTCCTCTGTGAAAAGATCTGTAAACACAGGAGAGATGTAATTGTGGGATGAAACTGTATCCTCTCACTTAAATACAGCCATTTCCTCTGTCCCTTACAGTGACAGATTACTGAGCAGGCTCACTGAGCCCTGCAGTGTGCGTCTGGAAGGGATCCGAGCCCTGGGCCAGAGTGCCAGCACTTGCTGTCTCACAACATGCTCTGGAAATGATTAAAAAGCAGTTTGAGAGTGCGCCTTTCACTGTGGGAAATTCGGCTCTCCTGTACCCTCAGTGAGGTGCAAATGGAAGGGAAAACAGAGAGGGCCCCAGCTGAAAAGAGGAAAAAAAAAAAAAAAACACATGAAAATAAGAGGGAAAAGAATTTCAGTCCAGGGGGCTGCAAATGTATGTGCATCTAAGTCTATTAACATATTCTATATAAGACGCCTTTGAACATGAGAATCCATTTAAAATGAGCAGCTTTCTATAAGTCGGAGTAAATGAGACAATAAAAACTGCAATTGTTCACGCACACCGTGATATGCACTGCTGGTTCACTGTCAATATCTAAACAAGGTATGCAAGATTTGTTGTGTACTGTAACAGAATAACTGACATTGACATTATTATGTATGGGCACATGTTTTTGTACACGGTTGTCGTGCCTGACACATACTGGTTCACGCAACAGTACTCAGTCTGACCCTACAATGCGTTAAGTCAGGAAGATGGTGATGACAAACTGCTGAGCATCTGGTCTCCAAATGTTCAGCGTGACCCCCCCCCCCCCTCTTCTGTTACAGTATCTGCCTGGAATAAGCTGTTCTTGATTTGGACAGGGATCATGTACAGCCAATCTTCTGAGGCTCCACTTGCAGTGCGCTCACGTGACAAAGATAAATACGGAAATCAAGGCAGATGTGACACTTGGGCGATGCCAGGAGAGTGGCAGCAGGTCAGCGGAGGCATAGCATGAACTAGTCAAATTTGCTATCTTGTCTGAGGTATGCTTGTTGACAGCTGAGATAGCACTTCAGAGGCTTTCTTTTTTCTTGTGTTTTTTTTTTTTAACTCAGAGAGCCGAGATCCCAAAGGAGCCTGTCTTTCATTGCATATTTTTTTTTTAAAAAGTCCTCTGCCATTTATTTGAGGGGAATTAGACCTGACGTGCGCCTCCATAAGAAAGCGACATGATCCTTGATGTAAATACAACCTGTGACTGGATCACAACCCCTGTGGCGGGCCAGTGGAGGATTGGTCAGCAGCTTGGATAAGAAAATCTGATATTTACAACTGAACACAGTGTTTTAAGTTCTATATGTGTCCCATTCACAATAGAGGAGCCCCATATCAAGCTAGCTAACAACACTAAAATTATACTAATTTACGAGGACGCAATAGATAACGTAACTAATGTTAGCCTAGTTCAGGGGGTTAAAGATCTATAAAGCTATTTTTTGGCCATAATGTAATATAATTACATCTTTCTGGAGGAGAAAAAAAAACGTAGTTACCATATTGTGCATGAAACAAAGTTGAGCTAAAGAAATTTTAAAAATGTTTTGGATCTGGGTTCATAGTCTACACTTTTCACATTTGTATAGTGTAAAAAACACACAAAATGTAAGTAAGGGGGTATCTCCACATTATAGAGCTAACAACGCTTATTCTTCATACTGGAGCTGTCAACTTTCTTGGAAGTAAAGCTGAATTTTTTGTGTTCAGCTTCAGATTAACCATTTGGGATTTAGATCCGTTTGGTTTTCTTCTGCTGTATTTCATCTTGGTTGCCTCACATTAAATGAGAGACTGACTTGCTGCCAATAATTCTTGGAGGCGATTTTAGATTCTACTGTAAAATAGCTCAAAATGATGTACTTATGTAAAAATAACACAACCATTTGTGCTTTTTTTTTTTTTTGCTTCCATCCCTGGATAAAGCCTCAGGGAGCCACTGGAGAGGCGCTAAAAGCCACATGTGCCCCTGGAGCCACCGCCTCCTACCTCTGGCCTAGTTCTACTTTGAGCATTCTCTAAGGCTACGTTCAGACTGCAGGCAAATGTGGCCCAAATCCGATTTTTTTTGCACATATGTGACCTGTATCCGATCTGTTAAAGACAGTTTGAAAAGCACAAATGTGATTTGTTAAAATCCGACCCAGGCC
>JAPQRQ010000006.1:26856504-26872425 GCA_037367365.1 Apogon talboti | reverse complement strand
GTGGTTCAGACTAAACTGTGACAGTTCTGACCTTGTTTAGACGATTCCAAACAGATCTTTAGTGCAGCTATTGACAATATACACTGTACAGAAAACAGAGGTGATTTGTAGTTCTAATATGGCTGTTTTCTGTCTAAAAAGAGCTAACAGAGCTAACTCACATAATAAAATAACAGATAATAAGACTGACTGAGTTTTAGTTTGAAGAATACTTGATACCATAATACGGATGTGTAAACAAGGAGTTTTATACTTTATTCAGTGAGTGATACAGTCTGTGGATACATAGCATTGATTCATTGGTGGTTTTGGTAGAACCAAGTGTGTTCAGGTACGCGACTTCCCCCTGCTGATGATAGTTTGGAACATCAATATTATATAGAACTCCTTTAAAGATACAATGATTTCTTCAGCTTTAATTGTCATGATTTTTATTTTCAATATGGAAGCACTTTCTAAAAAATGATAAAAAAATATTCTGTTTCCAAGACGAGCAATTCACATCATCTGATGAAAGTTCTTGTTAAATAATAATAATCATATTTTTTTTGCGAATTCTATCGAGAAGGTAGAGTAGTTTCTATTTATATTTAATTACTGAGCTTTAAGATGAAAGACATCAAATATTAATTGTTTATTAAAGTTCCACTATGGAGGATTTGCACCCGGTCTTATGTAAAGTTACCCTTAGGGTCTGTTTTGTGGTGGGAGGTTGTTTTGTTGACATTATCTCCTAAGTTAATACAAGTGTTAGATTCCTACATTCATGAGAGCAGGCACAATGTACTGATTTCTATGTGGAGGTTTCAAGTTGGATTTTCATCAAAAATCCTTACTAGTCCTAAATCTCTTCTCCTCCTCTACCTCTGCAACAATGTGCAAGACTAGATACTGTTAGCTCAGAAATACAGTCAGTGAATTGAACAGACATTTGGCTCCCGGCATAACACTGGCAAACCGCACATAAGCACATGAATAAGCCCAAATCTTACATGATGCAAAACCATTTTATTCTTGTACAACATGAGCATTAACATCGAGGGAAAACAAAGCTGGTTTTGTGGGCAATTCTAATTTGCTTTAGTCCATGCTGTTTTCTTCAGTAGTCAGTCATTCTTATTTTTTACTTTGACTTATTTCTAATAATTTTATCATGGTTAGTCTCAATTTTAGGCTTAATATTCATTGTTTGTAAAGCTTTGGTTAAGTGTGGTTAATTATGCTGCTGCTACCAGGATGCTTTTGAAAGAGAGTTTTAATCTGAATAAGTCTTTCCTGGTTGATAAAAATTTACTAAAATAAAATGGAAAACTCGGGTATGGATTAAAAATCAATCAGACTGATCAAAGTGAACACCAAGTCTGTATTTTTGTGATATTTGTGACTGGATATGTGTTGAGTTGTCTGAGGTACCCTGCAAACATATTGTAAACTTAATTAACCCATAAAGACCCAGTGCTATTTCTGTGGCACTTCCAAAATAGTTTTTTCTCTATATTTGACTTTTCTTAAGTGATTTATCGCCATTTATTATCATATTACTATCTGTATTTTGTGTTTTTTCAGTGTAAATCAGGTATTTTTCTGTATTTAATTCAGTGATAATGTAGATGTTCATTAAAGCTTAGATTAAAGTTGAGGGTTATATCAAAAACAGAGAAAACTGAATAAAAAGTGGCTTTTTCAGTAAAATATATCATTAACTAAACATAAACCAATGTGTCCATTCACTGTCATTGATCCAACCCCATGGGTTTTACTGGTGAATCAATGTTGTAGAAGATGACAGCGTTTCCACGGTAACTACGGAGCCTCTTGAACGTCCAAATGGGTCATATCTGATGACCATGAAAAGATGACAAACTGTATTTTACACCAATTATTTGCATGGATTGCTAGGATTAATGGATCAACAGTTATTAAACAGTTACATCAAATGATGTAAAAGTTTAGATGGTGTAGATGGTTTAGGACGCCGATGAATGTTTGGGTCTTTATGAATTAAAATGAACACATACTGTTTACTGTTGTCTGTGATGTTCAACTGCACAGAAATGGATGCAAATGCTAGAAATAGAAGCAGAAATCAAACCAAACTATAACATTCACAAAACACAGGTGGCAATTTCTCACCTGTCAAAGGAGTGGAACTGCATGGGCAGCATGGACTGGGCTTGGGCCTTGACAGCATGGTCAGTGTATGACACAGGCTCCAGACCAGCGTCCATGCCGTCCACCGGCGCTACAAGACTCCTCAGGATCTCCTTGACGTTGATGCCCTTGTTAGGCTGGCTAATGCTGAGGATGGCGGAGGGTGGCTTCAGCATGTCTATGCTGGGTGACTCTGACAGGCTCTCCTGGGACTTCTTCACTTCTGAGGAAAAGGTGGAAAACAGCTCGCACACGGCGTCCGAGCCTCCGGCGCTGTGGTCCAGGTCGGAGCCGTTCAGGACGCTGGTTACCTGCTCCTCTCCGATCCCAGAGTCTGTGTGGGGAAGAGAGCTTTCCATATGGAGGTCTTCTAATGGAGCAGGATGATCCTTTCTGCTGTCAAATGTGAGTGCTGTTTCTGTAAAATAACATGTGCAAAGATAGAAACAGGAAGCCAAAAAAATATGATTATGTCCAGACCTAACTGCATTGTGTACTTTTTGTGAAATTTACATTGTTTCATTAAATCAACAGTTTATACATTTTGGCCAAAAAATAAATAAAATGTTTGAAGATGTCTTCTGATCCTTTTTTTAAGTAAAAGTGTAAATGCATACCCTACTACATATAAAAGTACTGCATTCATACCTTAAGTATATAAAAAGTGTACAAGTATTATCAACAGAAGGTACTTAAAGTGTGTAATGTAAAAGTAGTTGTCACTGTTCTGCTATAATATATTTTGTTTTTGTGTTTGCAGTAGCGTTGCATTAATTGGTAGGTTGAATTTCTTACTGCTGTGGATATCCTCCTGAGACAGGAAAGAAAAACTTTGGCTTTTTTACATTAAATAATTGTCTTGGGTGAAAACAGCATACCACAGCAGTTTTGTTCACACACATTTTTAATTCATTTTTTAAGGAACATCCTGTCAATGTGTCTGCGCATTTTTTAAAAAATAAAACTGTGAAACTCTTGCCCCCTACAGAGGACAAAAACACATTCCTGAGTCAAAGGAGGATATTCAGGATTTGTAAGGACTACATGTTTTTTTTTCTTTCTTTTTTTTCTTTTAACAAGCTCAGGAAAACAGCCCTGGATGCAGATTTGTGACTATGCATTCTCAATTTCCATCTTTATTTAGGTTAAGTAGGAATAAGATTTAAAGCAACGTCATCTCTTAGTTTATCATAAATATTCAATATCAACATATAGAAGGGGATGAAAAACTGGAATCTGAAAACTAACCAAAGCTTTCAGACAACTATAGTGGTGCAAAAAGAAAAATATTTGCCTCTGATATTAAAAGCTATGTAAATTAGTAATATTCACATACACTTAAGAACAGTATCTGAGTAGTAGTAGTTACTGTTAGTTACTAATAATATCGTTACTATCAACAATAAATAGTCTTGTCTTGTATGTTAAACAATCTAAAAGACAAACATTAATTCCAATTTTACTAAGAAATCAACAAATTGAGTAATCCACATATCACTCTTCATAGTTGATCATGACCTCTATTAAATCAACTTGTCACGAGAAGCAAGAAACCCGGGACTGTAAACTAAATAGTGAGTTGACAGCCCATACCAAGTACTAATACTGCATACCAGCACTAGCTCAAATTCCGAGCCAATGAGTAAATTTAGCATGTGGTGAAAGACCCATGTGGCAGCACAGCTTCTTCGATCTCTCTCCAGAAATGTTAATCCTCTGTTGCGATTAGCCCCTCTGTTATTCTGCTATAATAATAAAATATGACTCATGTTCTTCAGTGTCCTCTTGTGTAAAGTATTTTCAAAGAGGAATGTCGATTTAACTGTTTCATAACAGAACATCTGGTACATACAGTAATATAATATATGCTGCATGTCGGGGTCTACAAGGGAAATCACCTTATATACCTTATATTACTTTATATATGTCCCTAAATAGAGATGCATTTAAAGCCTATCAATAAAATATTTCTCTGTTTTTCCAATAAGTTGCAGAGGTGGCGTCCTTGTATTTATTTATTTTTTTCATCTGACCCAGTGGTTACCTACATGAAAGGCCGGCTACATTAATATTTATCGCGTGCCCCCTAACGAGGTCAGCAGGGCCTGCTTTAGCCAGAAAGTCGTCAGGCTTCCTGCTCCATCACAGACAATCGTCTGCCACATGCCGTCTGGAAAATTCCCCCATTTTCTGGTGAAATTTATGAAGGCGGCAGTGTGCCTCTCTCCTCCCAGCAACCTCTATGATCCCATTCTCCTCTGGTGGATTGCTTGCTTAATGGGCACTGACAGATGGGGCTGAAAATAGCAAGCCTGGCTCCACTGCCCCAAAAACCCACAGTAGTTGGCCAGCATGCTGCTGCTTTCCTATCTTTTCAACTTTTCACAGCACATCAGTTCCTTTCTTCATTCACTTTGTATTCTTTCAGATTTCCTTTAGCTACCCTCCTCTTCTTTCTTTTCTTCCACACACATCGTTTTGTTTTTTTTTTCTGAGCATCAGCTGATAAAGTAAGCTCCCTCCTACATAACAAGCACAGCAGAACAGCAGCCCATGTGTTAAACCTTTACAAGAAGCCACTCATTTCCTTTCATGTGCCTTAATGTATGATTTATGACTCCAGGCGTAAACTACCTTTCAATTCAGAGAGGACGATGAAGCCTATTCAAGTTCATAACTACCATCTCCAGCCCCATCCTCCGTGTGCTTCCACATTTAATTCAGAGTGGTGCAATTAGCAGAGTTCATGAATAAATCATAGGTAAGTCGGCGGAGTGCAGGCGGGACACCCCCGCTACTTCATTGAACGAGTGCCCGGCTCAAGCTGGCAGAGGTATATCAGTAAGACGCAAGGACACTTAATAGTCATTTATATCACACTGTCACCATAAGTTAAGATTAAGAATGAACATTAAAAAAAAAAAAAAAGAAAAAAGGTAGGACGCAGCTGTCAACACCTGTGCTGGTAGGTGAGTTGATTTCCTGACGCATGCTGTGACCTGATTGGTTGCTTATCCTGGCAGTTTCACGCTGGGGCTCCAGGATGTCGCGGTATTTGGACACCATGAGGACAGAGATGAAGTACACCACAGCTAAAGCCAGGAACTGGGCTTGCTTACTATCATCCTGTGAAGAGGAATCACAATATGGTAATGCCACTGTTCGGGAAATCTCATTTCACACAGTCTATCACTGTTGCTCACTCTCACCCACACTGTCTCTCACATGTTGCATGAAAATAAATTCACAGTGCTGATATTTTCCTCTGCTTGGTTTAAAATGTGTTGTTGAAATATATCCACTTGGCCTGTTATGAGCGTTTGGACTAAAGGATAAGCCCCTACATGTCCTTATAAGATACTTATTAACATTTTTCTGTTGATAAAAGCATCATTATTAACAAATTTATTATAAGTTTATACAAGACTGATAAGTACTTAAAAGAAACTCACCTACAATGTCAATGTTGCACTTCTATTTTGCTTTTTTGTTGCATTAGATTAAGAATAATTCGTAGTAATGCCTTTACTACCAGTTACCATGCACTTATTAACAGCAAATTGTGCCTTTTGCAGCTATCACAAATGAATAATAATCATGAATTGTTGTTAGGTGGTATTTTATAAGGGCCCTATTACACATTACATCCTATTACTATCCTATTTTCGTCATCACAACCTATATGTTTTTGTTCAAAAGACATGTCCTGCATATACACAAACAGCACTTACCACATCACGAAATACAACAGCGCGTAGTCGATTGATATCCACATCCTGCAGAAGCCGATCGGGGTCCTTGATGGGAGATAGATTACTAGGGAAATTTTCTATGGCTGTCTAAAGCAGAGAGACAACACCACTGCTCAGTTTTGTTGGGTAATATGTCTGTGTTAACCTAATTATCGAACCAATAACACCATCACAGAGTTAATATAGCCTCATTTGGGGAGACACAATACCTACAAAGTTATGGGTTTTGTGAGGACTAAGGGCACAATATCTCTGAACTTGTAATGTTTGACAGATGGGAGACGTTACATCCATCCTACCTTGCTGGAAGTCACAGCATTTTGTAAGATTTCCTGAGACTTGTTATTGGGAATGGAAGACTTATTTCCCCTGTCTCTCTGCCTCTGCCTGCACTCTAGGCAGTTTCTCACTGCCACGCAACACACTGCGGACACACAGAGACACAAATACAGCATACAAACAGGCTCTCATCTCAGAGTTAAATGGAAATTAAACGTTGATAACATGCATGACCTCTTTAAAACTAATCAGTTATCTCTGATGTTTGTTCCAGGCTGTTGGGATTGAGTGTGTGTGTGTGTGGGGGAAATCAGCAGCCAGACTGATTTCACACTGAAGCCAGTGATGAGAGATTGTGTATTTGCAACAAGGACAATGTGAAGTCTGAAGGCAATTTCCCATCCCGAGCACACATCCTGGAGTCAACAATCCAGCAAACACAGACTCAAGACCCACAGGCACAAACGGATGTGAATGAGAGATATAGTTTTATGCACGAATGCAGCCATAGTAACAAAATATACACACAATTGCAGTGATTTCTTTATATATTATTGGCTCTAAAAACACTGCATTTTTCAATGTTGCATTCAAATGTGATTCATTGCATCTCTTTTCTGCATGGGGACACATAAAGACTCATAAAACGGGCAGAAAGGACCCCATGGAGTCCTATGAGACACACCAATGACAGACATAAAAGCCAAAAAGTACATGATTGAACTGCAAATGAATATTTCTGCCTGGAATGAATTTTAAAGAGATGAAACCATAATTTCTCTCTCCTGAAAAACTGAAGCAGAACTAAAGGCAGGCTCCAACACACTTGAAATTAGCAAAGAAGTCAACATTAAATGGCTTATCTCCATTTTTAGGAATGATTGTAATTCTATGTAAAAAAAAAAAAATAATAATAAAAAATAATAATAATACTGTGATGCAAATATGGTGTTTGCCTTCCAAAATCTCACACAGAGATAACACTTCTAATTGTCTCAGTGCTCACTGGTGCCAACATTTACAGGAGCACACACGTATTCAGAATCTCACCGAGTCTGAGGCACTGGCGCATCAGGCCGCCGGAAGACATGTTCTTTTCAGCCTCGATCTCGCTGAAGTTGAGGGAGCTGGAGAACACCAACACATCGACCATAACCATGAGACGGGACAGGAAGGTGATGGCGGTTTCTGAAGACATGCCCTGTGTCGCCTCAATGCTCTCCAACTCCGTCTAGAAATCAGATAGATATCAGTGGTATAGAACTAAAGTGAACATATGCCAAAGTATTACATAGCGTTAATACATTCTGTTACAATAACAAGCAATATAAATGGAAATCAGGCCATGCTCGATGGAAATAGGGGCATATCAAAGATAGTGACGGGTTTGTGAATTTAGGACACAGACACAGTGTGGCAGGTCAGGAGGAGGACAGCACTGTGGATATAATTATCCGGTAAGTTTGAAAAAGGCCTCATGCTTCGTGACAGACATAACAAAGTTGTCGAGAATAGTGAGAAACGAGCTGAGATCAAAGAATTTCCCTTCGGGGAAAGTCTAGAATGTACTGTATAACTCTATCCCATGTGTTATTTTGTCATTATATACGGTTGGAGTGTTAAGAAGAAGACCAAAAAGAGAGATGCTGATCAACAACCCTTTTTTTTTTTAACTGAATAACATTTTCTCATTCTAAAACGGAGAATGAAATCACTTGCAAGCAGTTTCTTTTTCTTACATATACAAGATGGAGCTCAAAAAATGATAGGGGGATAAATACTCACCTTGGAGCTCTAGATGTGTGCCGCCAAAATAAACAAGAGAACGTGATTAAAATCAATTTCGGATGCAGATTAAAACTGGTGATTACTGTAGATCCACAAGATTAAACATGAATGAGTCCGTGAAGTTAATTGCAAACATAACGAGGTAATGTGTTGATAATTATTTGGAGCCAAATGGAGCTAAGCAAATGAAGGTGGCTCCTATCAGTTGGCAAAAAGTAGATTTCCAAAGGCACATACAGTGAATATAGTGTATTATACAAGCATATATCAAGTGATCATTGTGAACTACCACTAGATGGCATTATTTCTCTATAGTGAAGACACAGAGATGTACTTACAGAGGGAGAAGTGGCCGCTGAGAGCAGAGGCAGGATTCCTCCACAAGCAATAATTATGTTGTCCACCATTTGTGAAATGAGGTGGATAGTGTTGTGGACGAAAATAATGTTCTCATTACTATTAACAAAGTCCATGACAGATTTGGTGGAGTGGCTGCAGAAAGAGGTGAAAAAAAAAACAGGATTACTATATAAGTGAGCATTTTTATCTAATATCCAGTAAATCATAGAGCTGGTAAAAAAAAAATGCTGCAAAACAAAAAAGACTCTGTTTAGTCAACCATTTGATAATTCTATGTTTCAGTCATGCGGACAAAAATCAATCCACACACCTCCTCCAGACATGGACGTCGCTCTCCAGGGCAAACAGCAGGTCAGTGAGCAGCCTCTGGTGCATGGCTGACCATTTGAACTCTGGGATGCGGAACATGGTTGTGCGAGGGCCGGGGCTGAACTGGCGTCGCTGTTCCTCCGTCATGGGCGTCCCCCTAAAGCCCAAGTCCACACGGATGTCCCTCTCGATCTGAGGGGCTTGGCGACCATGTAGACTCTGTTAGGAGACCGACAAATCATTCAAAACAGAGTCACTTAAAGGAATGGACGTAAGCACTTACAACCGCTGTCCTTCATGAAAAATCGTACATGAGCTAACTGCAAATTCTATTATTGAGTGGGGATTGATAGCGCGCCATTAATGAGCTATTATGGTTCTGTCCCCGTCTCCAGTACGTAAGATGGATTGCCAGAATAATGTAAATCCTTGAATAACCACTTTTTGCAGATACAAAAAAAAAACAACCTCCATACAACCTCTAAATATAAGACGAATGAATCAGCAAGCCTTTTGAAAAGAGCAATGAATTGAACATGAGCAATTATGTAACAGAAGAGAAGGTTTAAAAATAACACTCACACACAGACACACGCACACACACACACACACACAGACACACACACACATTTCCCCATTGGCCCTCCATCAGTGACCCGGTCCAGGCAAAAGGAGCCTGACCTCCGAAAAAGAGCACAGCTCATTTGAGAGGAGGGGCGTGATAAACAAACGCCGAGGGATTCCTGTAGAATAATGCTTTCTCTATTTCCGCCCTCCATTGCTATTCCAGCAGCCCAGTTTTCTGAGTCTCAGAGGGATGTTGCCTGATGTGCACCAGGCCATCCTGTCCCCATTATAATCTGTGTTGGGAAGGAGAATGATCTCAGTGGGTCTGTTAATATAGTAGAGCTGCTCACTAAAGGCCAACACACTCTGACAATGGCAAATGGTCTTCCTCCCCCCGTTCTATTCTGGCCCCAGGACTGCCACTCTTCAGAATGCATGATGTCTGTTATCTTTCCCTCTGGATTAGAGCTTTGAAGTTATTGTACGGACAACATTCAGCCGCTACTATTTCTCACATGAAATAGTATAAAATAAGGGTTTCTTTGCCCTTTTTTGTTGGATATTATGTAAAGACTCAATAGGGCTCCACTGTTTCAAACACAGTTTATTGTGATACTAAAAAATACATGAATTTTCTTCAGTTGAGATATATATATATATATATATATACATATATATATATATATAAATAATAATGCATCTTCACAGAATGATAATGGAGGCTTTGGAGGTCAAAAGTAGGTAGTTTGAGATGTGGTTTCATATTAATGTTGCTAGGTTAGTGAATGTACACTCAATTTTGAACTTAAAACAAGATAAGAAGTTTTTTTGTGACCAATTCTTTAAATACTCTCACAGTGAGTATAGACAGTGTGCACATTTTCAACACCAGAAGTTGCGTCACTGTTTTTTGGGTGTAATCTTGAGTCTAAAAACAGTAACTGCGGTGCATTTGTAAATCATTTGAGTGTATTTAATTCAGTTCTTATGTGATTCTTTAGTTTTGTCGGCATCTAAAGTGTTTAGATAGTCTACTTTTAATTCTCCTGAAACTAAAGGAAGAAAACCACGACATTAAACAGGTTCACTGTGTCTCACTGTAGTGGTACAGATGTTTAACCATTCAATAATCCTGGTTTTATACAGGTGCTTTGCAGCAGCAAAGATGCAAAACACAATTATCATTCATGAAGGTAGGCGGGTCGCACAACGTTTGCAGAGTAACACTAGCTACGAAGAACTCTATCTGAGAACTATTAAATCACATTATATCAGACAGCTTTCACTTGTTGATTATATGGAAAGTGTAAATAAGTGTGTGTCATGTGATCTGACTGTTTTTCATGCCTCCAGTGCGATAGTGACGCTGAAACAAGGTATCACGCAGCCCTTACTCAAATAACAGGAATGAGCAACACGCTGATTTAACTCAGCACTGACCTGTGTGGTGGCTGTTGTCTGAATCTTCTTCATCTCTTTGTCTTTGCCATCTTCTGATCTTTCTACGTCAGATGTGTTGCTGGTACCATCTGCTGCACCGCCAGCCTTAACAGCCGAGGCGTCCCCCTCAGATGCCACTGCAGCTGTACCCCACGCAGCCAGTGGGCTTTTGGAGGAGGCTTCAGTCTCAGCGCCAGCCACAGAACCGACGCCCTCTAGGGTCGCCTGTAGGTCAAACTCGTCCTTCTCCAGAATGCTGGGTAAGGAGCCGAGCTCAGAGGGGCCTGTAATCTGAGCCAGAAGCCCCAGTCCTTCACTGGGGCTGCTGTGGGCTGGGGTTTCTGGACTGGGCAGGACCAGAGACCCAGATGGAGTAAGCTCAGGCAGTAACTTACCGTCGATGCTGCTGCCGGACACATTACCAAAGAGGAAGTTGTTGCTATTTGAGATACTCTCCTTGTCATCATCCAGAGTAATGAGCGGTGGTGCGTTTTGGTCGTCTGAGCTGCCCTTTGGCATCAGCACATTGTTCACATTACTGTTGAGCTTCACAGCAGCACAATAAACATTATCCAACAGAGAATCCACTTCCACGAGTGCTCCGTTCTCTGACAGTCCCAGAGTTTCAGAAGACATGTCCATATCTTCCAGCTTAACCTCTGTAGCCTCCACCTTTTCCGCTTTGATATCCACCAGAAGGTCATGAACCTCCACCTTGACACCATCCACCGCATTTTCTGGTTCTCTGAGCTCCTCCTCGGGTCCCTTCCCTTCAGCCAGAAGGTTACGTGAACCAGGACTCTCGTAGTCGGTCTCACTATCTGGTGTCTGGGAGTTATCATCCATTTCTCTGATCTCAATTGTTCCCTTGATGCCAGAGGCTTGAGCAGACAGGCCTGAGATGGTGCTGACCAAACCTTTCTTCCCTTTCTTAATATTCTCCTCCTCCTGACGCTGGTACTCTTCGTACATCTTAGCCAGGTACTCCTTATGCGCCTCATATGTCACCTAAAACAAAACAAATTCAGCTTTTAGACATTTATTAGACACATAAATGCACAACGTGAAATGATCAAAGTATCTTATCAAGTCAGATATGAGTAAATTCTCTTTCTCAACAGCAGAGGTCAGTGTTTCCTCTTTGTTGAGCACAACATTCACCTTAGAGTGGGCTATAGAGAGTGTATCCACCCACACACGCCATCCTCCCCACTCATATTTGATCGCATGGTAGAGCAAAATCCTAAAGATGTTGTACACCATCTCAGTGATCTTCTGCTCCTCTGAGTTTTTGGGGTTGATGTATCCGAGGGAAAACATCCAGTCCTGCCATACTGAGCACTGAAGCAGGCATCTGTAAAAGGCACGACACTTGATCAGAAAATGACACACAGTATGCACTTAGTAAGCCAGATAAAGACAAATTGAGTATGCCAAAAAGAAAAAAAATACTCTCATCTCAGGCATGTTAAATGTTTATAATCGGTGTGTTGCTGGTAAAGATGATAACCGAGTCTATTTTCTTGCGGCTTCTCCTAAACATTTATGCATTAAAAGAACCCAGTATTTGGCATGTTATTGATATTCTAACAGCTAACAGGCCATTCATATATTAATTTGTTTATTTGGCAGCAGTTTCGTGCAGACAAAAGGACAGAAAAAGGCTAAGTGTCTTTTTTATTTGATTATTTAACAAGACAAAGCCTATTAATTATAAGCTAATTACATTACTGGTTCTGGTCAGCAGTTTTCTAAGACCTGTAAATTAATTTCTATATGTATTGATGTGTGTGACTGTGTATAAATTATGACAGTGAAAACAAGGGGAGGCAGAAATTAGTAACTGTCAAAGTCTTTCACAGGAACATCTGCTGGATAATATGTTGAAAGTATGTAGAAAGGGGAACAATGTGTGTTTTTTTACTTTCAATGACACAGTGATGGATGGAGAGGGCTAAGTAGATGCCATTTAAGCTCTGCTCACCGTCGGTTCTCTCTGCTGTTGCTAAAGAGTTTGATCATGTCAGAAAGAAAGAGCCGCCGAACCTCCATCAGCTCCGTGCACGGGGTGGAGTTCTTCAATAAAGTGGCTACCACCTTGAGAATCACTAATGTCACACACACACACACACACACACACACACACACAGGCACAGCAACGTAAATAAATGCTCCTACACAAATATGAAAAATGAAAGACGTAAATTCTAATGTGCAGCATTAAAACCGCTTACTCGGGTTCTGAATTTTGACGGTGGAGTCGGGCTCGGGATGAGGTTTGTGTACAACCTGAGTGCACACCTGCTCTGTCAGAATCTGAAGTAGGAAGCAGCGACATTATTGGAAGTGACAGACAGTGAAATGCTTTGTCACCTCATATAAATAGAATAGAACAGAGTAGAATAGATCTTTATTGTCACTGTTACAGTAACAATAAAAATCAGTTAAGCAGTTCTGTTCTATTTAGCAGCAAAAACACTAGAAAACAAAAGAAAAATATGAAAATATAAAAATATCACATAAAATAGTAAAGAAAAATGTAGGCATATGCAAAAACTCCAGGATAAATTATTAGATACACATATGCTACTAAAGTACTACTAGAACTACTGAAATATACAAGAGCCAACTCTATATTACAGATGTGAACTATGTCCAACATATAAGGATATATATATACAGGTAATATAGGATATGTACAACGTAGATTAAGAAAAACAAGGTGCATGTGTTATGATTATTACACTGAGGTAGGGTGAGTATTGCACTGTCCATTGACAGTATTTGGCACAAAGTCACAAACGTATTGGGAATACTACTGTCACCAATACTGACAGTATTCAGCACAAAGGGATCAATGGCGCAATAATGTTGGGACAGTTGAAAGTGAAATGCTTTGTTACCTCGTATAAAGTGTTGTAGGTTGTCATCGTCACAGTGTTGGTGTGCAGCATCAGCCTCTCTCCGAGGAGCGTAAAGAGGCTGTGTGTGTGCATGATCTCCACCTTCCTCCTGTGGGTAAACACACGCAAACACACACAGACAGACATGATAGTAAAGTGGCTTGTTTAGAGCTCCCTAAACCACTGAAAGGATCAGTGAGTGCCATCAGCTTGTTTCCGTATTCTCACCCAGAGGGAGCCGGGCTCTGGAGACAAGTGTCAGAAACTGCTGCTGTCATAAACTGGGGGAAATTTTGTTGGAGGTGTGTAGGATAACGAAGTTAGCCTGTCACTAGAAATGGCTCCTAGATACAACAGAAGCATACCACAGGTGAACGGGTTCAACAGTGACAAACTACTTCTGCAAACAGCATAAGGACTGCTGTCCCTAAGTCAAAGCTGATCCGCTCTGCTGCTAGTGCCTCCAGATGAGATGGGACTTCCCTATTAAGCCGACGTTTCTTTATATTTTGTCAAGCCTGGCAAATTGGACACTTAGGAGAAAAGTAGTGTCTCTCTCAAAGGTATAAAATATGGAAATTCAGGCGGAAAGGGCAGAATGATAATGCATAGCTAGCTGCGGTGAAATTCAGGTCTGCTGAACCGAAGATGTCTTGTCATAACTGCTTTCATGAGACAAAATAGTCACCATCTTTTTCTGTAGATGTAGTTTAGATTCACTCATAAGACCATGTTAAAACTGTCTGCAAATATAATAGAATAAATTTGAAATAAATACTATGCTGGAATTGTGTTACCTAGTCAGTCAGATACTAAAACCCTATTGCTAGAGAGGAAAAAAAAAACCAAAAACCATAAAATATAGTACATGACATAACAATCTAACATATAGTAATTTTACAAGAACCCTGTAGATCCCATAGAACTGGCTATGTGGCTCTATTGCTAACTATTGCTGAAAGACTACAAGTTGAATTCACCTTAACAATGCACTGAAAACACATGGAGTTTGAGAGTTATTTTTAATCCTAATCTACCTTTAAATCATGTTTAAATTCATGTTAAACTACCTTAAAATTAGCTAGTTTAGGATGAATCCTACATCTCTTTAAACCGCAATTTAGTTTTACTCTAATTCAATTATGCTGCACCCAGTCTTCAAACCCCACTTTAAAACGTTATTCTGTATTAACTTTAAAGGTCCAGCACATTATCTTTAGTGATATCTAGTGGTCACTAATGTCAACAAAGCTAACACTCTGAACAAATCGCAGACTGTCCTGCTCTGCCTTTAAATCAGCTTTGTGGTCGCCGCTAAAAACTGAAATCCCTCCAGTGTTTGTTTTGTCTTTTCTGGGCTTTTTTCGTTGAGGAGATACTAATTCTGGTCGACACGCAAATACAGTAGGTGATAGCAACGACACATGACATAAGACAGATGATAAAACAGAGATAGTAGAAACATGGTAGACAGGTAATAAATGGTTTATTCTGAGGTGATGAAATTCAGGTATTCTTCTTTTTCAGGGACTACTTGTATATTAAAGAAAGCACATTTACATATAGGGCTGGTGATCCGGCCACTATGATGTTTGGTGTGAGAATCATCATCCGTGATCTGAATCATAATTTCCTCCCTTTTTCCAAAATACTCACGGTGTTAGTTGCTGTTATCTGAGTAGAAATTCTTCATGTTTACATGATTTTGGACCACAATACCCCCGTTAATCTGGCCAAGGCTTTCTCCAATGAGGACAAATCAGAGCTTTTCTGCGAAACCACCGAGAGCAATTTAGCAAGCTAACAAACAATGTACCATTATGTTAAGAACTACAGCTGAAAATTAACCGGTTTTTCCCCTCTTTTATAATTATTAGGTCTAAAAACCATAGAGCATTTTATTTTTTATTTATTTGCTTCTTTATTTCAATTTGGGCACGCAAACATCTCCACTGATAAACCTCTATTTAATGATTTATGCTAATTAAACGTGGATTTAATTGATGATAATTAGGGCTTAATTCTGCAAGTAAACACTGAAGGGCAAAAATCACAGTTGAACCTAAAGCCAATGCAGAAGTATATTCATTTGAAATACCACCAGCGGCTGCTAGATGCTAACTTCAGAAAAGTCCGGTTCCATGTGGATCCTATTTAACATCATTCTAGAACAGAGGAATCAAACATGGTGCTCGTCTATAAAAATTGTATTTAATTATGTTGACAATATTGGACATAAAATTTTAAGAACAGAATTGTTTTAATGCGTATATGAATGGTGGTTTTGTCTGGGATTAAAAGCAGTATTGTAAACAAACCTCCACTTCACTCTTTAAGCATGCGTAATTACAACGTATAGCTCCCAGCCCCCC
>JAPQRQ010000006.1:26815380-26827361 GCA_037367365.1 Apogon talboti | reverse complement strand
ATACATGTAAATAACTGGTGTAAAACACAGTTCGTCGTCTTTTCATGGTCATCAGATATGATCCATTTGGACATTCAGAGGTTCCGTAGTTACCATGGAAACACTGTCATCTTCTACACTGATTCACCAGTAAAACCCATGGAGTTGGATCAATGACAGTGGATGGAAATATTTGTTTTATGTTCAGTTAATATTATATTTTACTGAAAAAGTCACTTCTTCTTCAGTTTTCTTTCCTTTGAATTTATTGAGTTTCCATGAACATCTAAATTAAATATAGGAAGGCAACTATAGGAAAATACATGATTTACAGTAAAAAAAAAATTAAATTCAGAGGATAATATTATAATAAATTGTGGTAAATCACTTGAGAAAGTTTAAATAGAGAGAAAAATTCATTTGGGAACTGCCAGAAAATATAATTATATTTTTCTTTGCATTTTCAGATTTATTTTAGATTTAGTGGAGAGATAGTATGGGTATGTCATGCAGCCGGTGGCCTCGGGGCTAGCACTGAATTCAGGCTGCTGTAGTAAGGCCGTAAACTGGTATATAGTACATTCTACACAGTGAGGTCCACCCTGTTCTCATCTACCAATAATACCATGACAATGAGAATCACTGTCATTACATTAGAATGAGTTACAGTATTTACAGTTTATTGAGTTTCTACAGTAGCCCCAGTTTGGAATATCCTTTTCCAAAGACCTCCCTCTTCACTTTGTTAACGCTGCATCAGCACTGGAGAGAGGTCTGGCACCATCTACTATCATTCTGGAATTGTTAAAGTTGTTTGGCTTAGTCCTTGGTTAAATGAATCACCCTCATCCTGGGCTGCACTAAACACAGGATGCAGTGACGACACATTGGCAAAATAGCATTGAGGAAGAACTTGTTTTTACAGAGAAGCAAGGTGTGGTAGTAAGATGAATGAAGCCACGTATAGAGCTCTGTGTCTTTGTCAAAACTTGCAATTTTCAGCATTTAGTTGCAGCTCAAAGGTTGCTGCTTCATGTCGCCAGAGGGATTTTGAAAACAGTAGATAGCTGGGAGGGAGGAAAATACCAACTGTAATAGTCAGCGGATGACAGGATTAGAGTACATCCTGATACCTCTTCTAATCCATGGTGGCTCAGACAAGGCGTTTTTGTGTAAAGTAAACTAAAGTTATGTTAGTTATCTTCTCTCTATCTGCTATCGCTCTTGTCGGCATCCGCACGTATTACTTTCAAACAAAATAGATTTGTATTTCTACTCATCATTCCTTTATTTCCTAGTTTTTCATCTCAGTTTATGAACTTTTTTTCTTGCAAAAGAAGGAGAAGACAAGAAGTTATTTGGTACTTAAAGTGAAAAAAGAGAAAAAAAAACTAAGTTCAGAGTGCAATTTCACATAGTGTAATATGAGAAGAGCCCCGGGAACAGATTCGACTAACAGGGCCGTCACATTCACAGCCATAAATCATAACATGCAGCAGAAATGGTAACCCGAGGCAGCAATAATCTCCGCATTCCACCTAAACATACAGTAGAAGTTACATTCAATACACTGTGAAAGTAAGGGAAACTGTCAAACACCAAACATAGATGATTGGATCATAGGTCAGGAAATAAATCATACATCAGTTCAGGCATTTTTTTTCTCCTGCTGTGAAGTTGAGGAGATACAGCGGTGGCAGATGTACGATATCATCCGCCACACTCGCGCTCTGCTATTTCCCAATAAAAATAAAAACAGACGGATCTCTCGCCGCGTGGAAAACACTCCCAATACAAGAGCCAATCAGTGAGCCTGACAACTCCCTGACCCCCGCGACTCACCTGGCTGCCTCTATCATAGCCTGCATTACTAACACCACTCACAGCTTCATCAATTGTGGGTAATTGTCTCCCTGGGACATGCTCTTCATTATTTCAAGAAATCTGGAGGATTGCTCCGCTGTGTGTTACCTCTCTAATAGAAGGTCTGGAACAACAATTAAGGAGGGATACAGCAATTCACAAGCCATTAGTGGAAAGACCAAACAACGACTTCTCCTGGGAGTCTGCGGGCATTCATACACCTAATTGAAATCACAAGCATCCATCTTACAATCTTCGACAGTGTAGGTTTAACAAAGTATATCTATTATATTATATATGCCACTGCCTGAACCAAATTTGTCAACAGAGCTGATGTACAATAGCCAGAGATATTGTAAATCGTCGGAGACATTGTTCAGAGCTGATGTAGCGGTGTGAGCCGTTCTTCATTAATGCCAGAGTGCACTGACAAGAAACTGCAGCACTTTGTCAACATACGGAACAAAAGTGAAACAGTGAGAGAG
This sequence comes from Apogon talboti, assembly GCA_037367365.1. NCBI lineage: Eukaryota > Metazoa > Chordata > Actinopteri > Kurtiformes > Apogonidae > Apogon > Apogon talboti. The sequence continues at coordinate 26,825,034 of JAPQRQ010000006.1, read as the reverse complement.
AACAGGGGGAAAAAAACAAACAAACTATGAAACTGGGAACGAACTGTTGTCACGTCATGTCTTATTCAACGGTAGCAGGGATCGGATATAGGGACAGAAATGCAGTATTTTGATCAGAGGTCACATTAACCAATTATGTGAAGTTTTTTTGTTTTGTTTTTTTCAAAGGGAAAGGGCATATTAATAAACACAATATGTGTCAATATGCAAGATTATAGCCAAGTCTAATTTGGACTAAGGAGATATACATTAAATCTAATTAAATCAAATTATTTAATTTGATTATTAAATTAATCAAATTTATTTTTGATTGCCACTCACTGTCTTTTGCTCTCAAATCTCTTTTTTGGTTGCAAATCTATTCCATTTAATTAAATAATAAAGGCACAATATTGTCAACATTAATTTCCATCTTTAGTCCCTATATAAATCAACTAATAGTAACTAATAGTAACAACTAATACTGTAGTTCATGTAAAACAGTACAATCCAGTATACTCATTCAGTGATTTACCGTCATTGACAGATTTTCTTTTAACTGTGACACGCAAACCTGAAGGCTGCCTGTTATTTTAACTGATTAGAATTGAGGGCTTTACATAATGAACATGCAACATTAATACTAATCCCTGATCACTGCAGGTCACGGAGCCTCTACATCACCTCTACTGTGCATGGCGGCCTCACTGCACTGCTGCATATTGCTTATACCTTGTCATACACATATGCGTAGTCATGACCCCTAGTCATCGGTTTTCAGTGACCTCACTAAGACACTAGGTAGACTATTAGCTTTTAACCTGCAGGTTCGTCCGATGGTGGCTGCTGTGTTTTTGTTTTTTTTTTTCCCACAGAAGTGACTGTTCCAGTTATCTAACATTCAGAGAGGTTTGCCAACTTCTGATCACTTCTCTGGAGAAATGTGCCCTGACTTCAAATCCGTCTCTCAAGTGATTCTGTTCTACGGTTTGGCAAAAGAGCACAGGTTCAGTGTACCGAATGAAATAAACCCAACATTAGAGGTTGTTTATCTGAGGCAACAACACAAAACCGACAGCCGGTTGCCTAATTATATAGTTTTATAAACTAGTTGATATTTGTCCTTTCACAGTGGCTCCAGTGTCTGGGATAAAACAACTCATTCATCTGCTTCAAGTTGTATTGAAAAGCCACACAGGGTCTCCATATATGCATCTATAAAATCATAATCTGTAAATTTGTTCATCAGGCAAATTATTTTTATTCTGATTCTGTTATTTTTTAAAGACTAATTACTACTAAATGCAAACTCACTAAAAGTGAAGATTAAAATGATGGGTAATGATAGATTATGACTGCAATTTAAACGGTCAAAATGACAGACAGTGAGAACATCTAACGCAACATCTGATCTCAACTGATCGCAATACACCACAAAAATCTTAAATTTCCACAAAACAATCACTTTAAAGAGTCACACACCACACAAAGTGTGGATAAATTGCACTAACACTTAAAGTGCTGACACACTGTAAAGAGTCATTATAAACAGACTTAAAAACACTCACAAGCCTTGAGAAAATAATGCTCCAGTGCAACAGGTAAAAAAACGTATTTACAATGCTACTCTGTCCATTTAAAGTAAATGTGACTGTAAAACAGAGGAAGCCAAGAGAGGTTGGATAAAAGTGAGACACCAAAAAACATTCTCCTTCTAATAGCTTAAAAAAAAAAATTACATGACAATGATGTACCTTATGCTACAGTCACTGCCGACATCGCATTTACAACAAACTCCGATAAATTGAATTTATTCGACAGATTACCCATCCCTAAAAAAAAAAAAAAAAAAAAAAAAGAGTAAAACATTTTGGTTTGTGGAAATAAAATGAATTACTAAAACAGTAATTTAAAATAAAAATCACCATATATCACCATATGATAAACCGCCACAGCTGAATTTCCTTCTGGGTAGGTCAGCATCTTTCTATATTCATAATCTTTGGGGCTTTGTCAAGAAGCTCAGGAGTGCTACACCTGCTGCAGCTGATATAAGTCAGCTCAGGACTCTATCCCCCTGGACTGCCTGCTGCTTCCCTCCTTGTATTGTGCCATTATTTCCCCAAAGCAGGTAATTTATGCAGCCGTTTATCTAGCAGGAAAGCACAGCTCCCGGGACAGAAACACAAGGCAACGGAGCCGGGGTAGTGCAGCTCTGGGCATTGATTTCACAGATTGATGGGTGATGCAGATTGCTTGCATGTAATCTCATTTAGTCACCCTCAAGTACATACCTTATAGCCTGGTCCAAGCTGATGAATTGCAAATATCTGAGCAGGATTGAGGGCTTCACTGAACACATAGACAGCTCCTAGCTGCCCGCAAAATACTCTGTTAGCATCCGCTGTCTCCGAGGAGCCGAGGAAGCACTTATCATAACTCTGCAAGAGGCACACAGAGAGTAAGAGCAGTTTAAAATCTGAAATCAAAGACCAAATATCCACAGTTCAATGATGGCGTAATAGCACTGCATCTGATCAATGAACAGGCTAAATGAAGAAGCACTGAGAGTTAAATACGACTAGAACGAGAAGTGTGAAAATGTTGAAATTTCTGAAAGGAATCACTCGGATTTGTATAACTTCCTTGCCTGATGAGCACTGTTACGCATAAATTTTGTACTCCCAAAACTACCAAACATGTGTAACTGTCAGAGAGCCATTATATGTTTCCCACAGTTCATTATTTTGTACTTATACAGCTATTTACAGTTGATAAAATGTCATAAATATAATTATAAAAACAGTAAAACATGAGTTAAAACAACGTTGGGTTTTCAAATTAATCCTTTCTATATGAAGTATGTGTGGATCACATGACTGAAGGTATTTTGGATTAAAGTCAATATGGATATGATCAGATGATGTGTCTGATCATAATAAACCTCCAAGATGATGCTAATTCTGCACATGCATCAGGAGGTACAAACAGTATATTATGCTTATTGTTTGTGCAGTATTTAATATTTCTTTATGTGGCTACTTTGATACTGTGACAATTTATTGGATGTTTATTGGATGCATCTGCTGTTGTGCTAACATTTTAAGACCTGTCTATTACCTGGCTATTGCTTGTGAGGATTTGTCGATGTAAGATATATACATACATACAAGCAAAAAGACTTCAGTATAAAGAGTTGCCTTAGTTCTGTTAGATCAGTGTCGCTACAAGGGGGGGACGTCAAGACTCCATGTCAAAAGACAATGAAACCAGGTCCACACGTTACAACAAGGAGGAAGAGGAGTAGGAAGAAGAGTACTTACATCATTTGTGTTGACGTGCCATGCCATGTCTCCATAAGAAACCAGCTGTCCGTTAACATAGCATCTGATTTCACTGTTCCTCCAGCGACTGTAGATGTGAACTATACTGATCATGTACCACTGAGGGGAGAAGGGAGTCACGCCAGACTTAACCCACTGATTAAGCCACAAAATAAGGTATTGTAATATCAATAACAACAACTCCCTTTAAGACTTAAATACAGTATATTAACTCAAAGTAGAGTTTGGTTTATAGAGCTGCATTTAATTTTAATTCAGTTCTTCATTTTTCTTTTCTTTTTTTTTTTATATATCAGGTCAGGGTTAGCGTTAGATCAGATGAACACCAAAAATTATGAGAAAACAGCCGCTATAAAGTTTGCTACCTAATGTTCTGAGATCTGCAGTGGAGCATTGTGAATAATAGATCAGAGAAAAGGCTAAAAGGCGGCAAGACAACACATTTTTCACTCCCCACAAAGCCACGTCAGACACCAGCTGTAATTATACAGGGATGAAAAGTGCAACTAGAAAGGTGCTTTTAGAAAATGTCATGTCAGTTAGGTACGAAACTCACATTAAAGAGACTACGTAGATAAAAACAGAGAAAGGACTCATCTCAAAACAACTGGATTTGTTGGAAGGGGGAAGAGTTATTTTTACTTTATTTTTGCAATTAAGGTTGACCACATGCCCTAACTGGAGGGGGGACATTTATTGATATATGAATGTTAGCTCTGCAGCTGATTGGTGCACAGTTGATTCTCAGTGATATGCTAAAGAATAGAAGCAAAAGAAAACAAACCTGTTATGGTTATTTCTACAAAGACAGTCATTCTTATAACGCCCATCTGTGCAGAAACATACTGTATTGTGTAAAAGTCTAATTCCACCTTTAGCTTTGTTGTTTTTTGCACAGTTGAAATGAGCATGCATATTTATTTTCCCCTTCTCTTTTCTTCAGAGAGAAAGAAAATACAGGAAATATGTGCACAGCCTTAAACGACACCAAAAACCTGAATTAAATGTGTTCTAAAGGTTAAAGTCACTATTTAGTGTGACCTCTGACCCCATGACAAGACTCGGCACAAACAGTTACAAACTTCCAATATGTGTTGAATGAAACCTGGTATAAAACATCAGAAAATTAATGCTGTAACTCTCATATTGTCTGAACAAAAGGGTTAAAGATGTTAAGTGCAAAGGGAGGTCACGCTAAATACGACCACTTTGGTTTATAGAAGCTATTTTTTCACTGAAACATTTGTTTTTAATGCTGTACACATTTCACATATATCAGATTGGATCTTAATACAGAGACTGAGAAATGCATATGTGCGGTCAATAGAACTAATTAACCTAATGTTGACCTTTTCCATGTCATATTTTTTGCTATTTTTTTTGGACATCTTTGTTCCTGCTTTAAAAACTTTGCAAACTTGATAACTGAGGGCTCGGAAGAAAGACGATCCCCACCGCTGTTATATTATGTTAAACAGTGATGTGTAACATTAACAAATATCACATGGTGCATCTTTTATCCGACTGCGCTCCTTCTGTTTATTGGTTTGACTCAACAAGGACGATCGAAGAGAATTACAGCTGTCTACTGGAAAAGGTAACACCGCTTAAAAGAGGATTCATGGCTGAGGGGAAGAGTGCAAGTGGCCCGGGGAAAATTTAGAACAGCAATTATCTACAGATGTCTGAATCTAAAATCGATTAAAATCTTAATTCGACATGTTTTACCTTCTAACAGCCTTTATAGAAGGCTGCTGCACCAGGACTGGGATGAACACATAGTTGTTTCCAGGTGTTTTGTGAAGGCTCTAATTGTTTGACGCATGTTTTGAAACAGTTTTTCGTTGTCTGCAGGGACAGGTACGCCACACTAACATTCCACGCTAAATTAAGTTTCATTTTCTCATCTACATTTACATCCAATTACACCTGTGAGCATCCTCTGGGAGCCATAAACACTTCAGGTCTATGTATAGACGTACAACTTTGAAATGCCAATACAAGGACAGGTGGTGTCTGGAGAGAATAATGCGGCATCCGAGGCATTAATTCACGCAATTTCCCAAATTACTCATTTCAAGGCTGTGACTTGTTTTTAGTCTAATTATCACAACGTCTCATTAGAAGTGGGAATACATGCCACAATTAGGATTTTGCCTGAACGGTATAAAAGCTCTACTTACCTTCCTGGGCTGGAAATCGTACTTTACACAGTGCTGGAAGCCTTTTCCTTTGGACTTAAGCGATGTGACGATCAAGCAGTTACCAACGAAATGTGCAGAGTACCCGATACCCTTGCTGGTGCGAAAGCTGTAAAAAATGAACATAAACAACATGTTTCATGAGACAAAATGGAGTTAATTTAAATGCAAATTATATGTGCTGTATGCCACTGAATTGGATGCAGATTTTCTGCTCCCAAACATAGAGGACTACCTTTTTATTCTATGTTAATTTCTTGTTTAGCACACTGTACAGTTTAATGAAATAGTGGCTTCCCTTTTGACATATTAACATTTGTGTTTAATTTTCCTTTTTTGGGTTGTGAAGATTAAAGATGCACATTGGAAATAACCTGGGGAGACAATATGTTTCACAATATACAAGATGTAGTTCAACGCACCCACTGCCCAGCCACCCCCCTCTCAAAAAAAACTTACACACACCATATTTCATTGCCTTTAGTCTTAACTGCAGGACACATTCACTGTGGGATTGTTAAAGCTACACAATTCTTATACAATGTCACCTCAGTTATTTCTGTCCAAAGTTCCACTGATTTTTTACAAAGATCTTGTATTGATGAGTTCCAAAGATTCTCAATGGGGGTTCAGGTCTAGACCAATCCATGTCCTTTAATCTCCGCAATCCGACATTGACGAATCCTGGTATTGTCATCCTGAAATATGCCTGTCATCAGCAAAGAAAAAATCCACTTGTGTTCAGTTTGACCTCATTTTACAGAAACATAATGTTGCTGAAACTAGATCTGACCAACTGAAATTTTGCAGACAAAACAGAGCTCTTAAGCTAAAAACTGAGTCTATTTGTGAAATGATAGGTGTAACTTTAATTTTTGACACTGATGTTCACTTTCCCTTGATCTGGCCCATAGTGTGTATACATATTTTCTTATACCCCTTCTGAATACTAAAAGTAATTTAGAAGCATGACAGCCTTCTTTTATAAAAAAAAATATGACATTAAGTGTAGACATTCAGGACAAAATGACACTTGATGGGCCAAGGCTATAGATGAGTCTAATCCCTGCGCTCTGATCTTCACAGCTCCACAGATGATAGATAAATAGAATGTCAGCACAGAGTAAATGCCACCTGTGCTACGAAATGAGCCAATCCTATACAGTGCACACTATCTCCCCCCGCAACCCACTTCTTCAAATGAACAACATCTTTTTCACTTCTGACACATACTCACTACACTCCTACAGTCTAAAGGGCTACAGCAGTCCATCATCATCTGAGCCCTCCCACTCGGATCATCTAAAACAAACAGAGCTCTTCATCAGGGCAGATAAGGCGAGCATAGGCGTTTATGTGGCTTGGGGAAGGGGTGTACCTATCTGACACTGAGCCCGTTGAGATGCTCAGGTGGACAAACCTGCTTTACGATTGCACATCAGATGAAAAAGCAGCAACCCTGGTCAGGTTCTGAAGACACAGTCTTTTTTGGGTTTTTTTTAATGCTGTCTACATGCCCCGTCACTGAGCTGCGAAACCCTGGGAGCCACGCGTAAACAGGATTAGCTCGGCATATCTCACCCCTTTTTGTGACTCTGTCAGGAAGAAATCACTGCCACGTGAATACCAACAACTTACCAACACATAAGAGAAATACACAACAATTCCTCCTTCTAAGGCGAGTATATTCTTTTATTGAATCTGTGTGATCCAGGAGAGACATGGCAGTCAACGAGTGAACTTTTATCTCTGAGTAATTAGCAGCCAGTTCTCTCTTTTCATCTTTATTATATGCTCTTTGTTTGCCTTCAGCAACTCTTTTGTATTATATTACTTTCCTCCAAAAAGGCTCCTCTCACAAACAGAGAGGAGTGCATCTGAGCATCACTACTTTTTTGGGTTATTGATTTTAGCACCAATTACCCACAAGCCTCTACACAAGCCAGTATGTAAGCATTACTTAGCAAATCTCAATTAATACCTCTAGTATGAGTGCTTTCTACTGCAACCACTGCAACAGCGAGTACCAGCCACCGTAGTTCAGGCTTCCATTAGTTTAATCTCAATAATCTCACCTAATTCTCTCTTTGTCTATCATAATTCATGGCATTATCTGAAAAAAAAAACCTTTCACCAAACACATTATACACAGTATGCAAAAAAAAACAGTGTCTGTAAAACTACTTTAACCCTGAAAAACAAGTTCCAGCCATAATCATCTTAGATGGGAAAATCACTGTACATCACACGGCATATTGCTTTGTCAATAAAGCAGCTGGTAGCTTTACAGGTCTCTGCAGAGCTCCAATGATTTCTAATACAAAGCTAAAGCAATTAGAGTATGAGAGAGAAAGTGAAATTTTCTTCTCAGTGGTGTCATAATGGGGATCTTACAGTACATTTCAGAACATGGACTGGGACTGTAGCACTGGCTTTGGAAAATAAACAGCACATAGAATAGAATAGAATAGAATAGAATAGAATAGAATAGAATAGAATAGAATAGAATAGAATAGGCTTTATTGTCATTACACAGGCTGTGCAATGAAATTGCAGGTGGTCTCTGCAATGAACAAAGTACTCACCAGTAGAGATACGGTTTATCCTTGTCAACATTGATGTTATTCAGGGGATCCATTCTGAACCAGGAGTTGAATGTAAACCCGTTCTGGTAAGGCCACTTGGCAATAGGAGGTAAAGCAATAGCCTGGGGACAGAAAAGCCAAATGTAATCTGAAAATATTGCAGTTGTATCAAACTAAGGTGAAATGAAATTTGTGGAAATCAACTTGAATCACAGGATATGAAATAAAGCACCAATTAAATACTGACAAATAGGTTTTTGAGGAGAAATAATGAAAAGTGGACTATGCAAGTGACTACACAGTGACTAACTACATTATTATGTTATTATTTTCATGTGGAGTGTTTTATGACAAAAAATGTCCAACAGCTTAGAAATGAATCCCCATTTGATCTTAGTTCTATGTGCATTTGGATAAAGTTGGAATCAATGTTAAACATTTGAGACATTTCCAGTGACATCTGTAAATGTTTTACTTCTGATTAAGGGTTTTGAAGGCCTGCCTATGGTCATGTCAAACTGCAAATGGTTTATCCTTATTTAATCAACTGCCTTGGTTCTGTCGGTTTGATGGTTTATTGTTTTTGTTTTTGTTTATTTTCATCCCTCCTCTTCTTCCATCTTCCTACAAGTGCTTTCTAGCAATTTCCAGGTTGATACTGTAAAACAAACTGTTCTTATTTTTTTTCGCCTGGTAAAATAAAGAATAAAATACATATATAGCACGCATTTTCTGCTGATCAATAAAAACAACAGCAAAAGGTACATTAGGTAATTTTTTTTATACGGCATTGTAAAGAAGCAGGGGGTGACTGTTTTCACTATCACTGTCGATGAAAATATGACTAAAAATCACGTTTACAGACAAGGCAACATATTCAAGTCCTATTCACATTACATTTAGTGACATTATGACATTTTACGTAATAAAACAGACACAAGTAGCGTTAGTTAATACTGTTTCAGCTTACTTAACGTTATATGACTCTGCTTAGCGTACTGGTAAGTTAATATGGTTTGCAAAAGCCCCAAATTCCACATGAAGTAAAGTCAGATTGATATTGATAAATTAAATAAATAAGGTTTAATGGATTACTATGCTGCAAAATGGCATGAAAAAATAAAAATACATGCATACATTGTGTTCAAAATACTGCTGCATTACCATTATTCCATATACTGAATAAAATTTTATGATATGATGCTGAAGAACAAATAATGCTACTGATTATAAACCGAGTCAAACAGGCTGTTAGACTGAATTATAATACTGATTTTCTGACTGATTTGCTATATTAGGTACACAACTCAAAAATATATACAACATAAGCCTAGATCTCTTTAAAAATTATGCATCATAACAGTTAAAGAGAAAACTACTCTATTCAGCAGTAAGTATGCTATTCCCGGAAATCTTCTGGTCTCTTGCTCTACCCATTTCTTCTTCTGACTCTAGTTTCTCTCAGTTTGTCACTACACATTCACCTTTCAGCAGCTTAAAAGTGCAAGTCCATTATCTATCTATCTATCTATCTATCTATCTATC
>JAPQRQ010000006.1:26787575-26815280 GCA_037367365.1 Apogon talboti | reverse complement strand
ATTTTTAATCTGTAATTTCTGTTCTTTCTACTTCAGCTAATGAAAGTACCAGGCCTATATTTTTGGGAGTGTGTTTATCAGAGGGAGGCCTTTATTTCTAATTTCCTAATCTGCCCTGTTGGTGTTATTAAAAGTACAGTACTTTTAACATTTCAGTGAATGGAATCTGGAGCTTTTATTCTGTACATTTTTTCCTGTCACGACGGCAAGTTTTGGTGAAAATGGAAGACACATACCTGCAGTGACTTTTTTTAACAAATATATCATTAACTGAATCTAACCTAAGAGTCTCCATCCACTGTCATTTATCAAACTCCATGGGTTTTGCTAGTGAATCAGTGTTGTGGAAGATGATGGTGTTTCCACGGTAACTACGAAGCTTAATGTGTCATATCTGATGACCATGAAAAGATGACAAACTGTATTTTACACCAACATGTACTGATATAATTAGTGGATCAACAGGTATTAAACATTTACATCAGTAGATACATTTGGTCGCCAGAGGATGTTTGGGTCTTTATGGGTTAAGGTTTACTATAACATGGGGGAAAAAAATGTGACTGCTTACTGCTGCACTGCGACCAGAAAAGTTGAAGAAGGCATCTGGACCATGTCTCTGGGGCATCTGATTCAGCACAGACAACATTTTGATGGCGTGCTTCGGCTGCACAGGTGGCAAAGATAAAAAAAATAAAGAGGAATAACAAGAGAGTCTTTCAGAAAGTCAATACCTTGTCAATTGCCTCTTGCTCATTCTGCAGATGAGTTGAATGTAGAACAAGCACCAAACAGATCAGTGTAATGGTTCTCTGGGGGTGACTCAATTGTCAGAGTCATATAACACAGCTCTATCTGAACCCGCTACATCTGATACCTGCAGTCACTTACCCAAAGGCCTCCTTCCCCTTGGAGCATGCTGAAGAGGAACTTCAGCTCCTTCACTGTGATGCTGTAGCTTGCGAGCACTCCTAACATGTCCACTAGCAAATCTTTGAAGGAGAGAAAGCACGCACACAGCAACCACACATGCACACACAGGAAAGGAAAGAGTAAATCTCACATACAGTTGCAATTTAAACACATCGGCTCATTCACGCTGAACACGAGTGGCCTTCATGAGGAGAAGTGTTCTCATGCATCACTTGGAGAGATAATAAAAAACAGTTTCACTTTAGTTTAGTTTTATTTTCACTGAGATCATTGTCTGTGAAATCCCATTATATTTATCACAGAAACACTTCCATTGCAATTACATGGAAACTGACTTGTAAATCAAAGTGATGTCTAAATGGAAAAGTGTTTAACTTGGAGGCAAGTAGCGCTGCAGGGAAAATGCATTTAGATTTCATCACTGGAAACATAATTTAGTAGTTACACAAGGTATGGATGTGATTTGCGCAACGCAAAATATAATACGGTAACATCGATTTCCATAGACAAGACAAAAACCGACCTGAATACTGATTTGAAGAGTTCATAACTGAAAGCTCTCTTTGTATTAAAAACAAAGCCTAAACTGTTTCAATACTGTGGTCCCTGATAAAGTGTAAACAACCTCTCACTTGTGTAAATGTTAGAGCCACAGAGGAATGAATATTTACATATACATGACTTCAATAAAGATTCAACTATATGGAAATTAATGGAGGGGGATATGAACATAGAGGTGGCACTAGAGAAAGTTTAATAGCACAATACAGCAGTGGACCATTGTATGACTTTATAATATATTATTAAAATCATATCATTATAATAATATTTTACAAAAGTAATGTTTCTGCCTAAGAGCAGAGTGAAACGCAGTCTTTCAAAGAGTTCTGTGATTTAAATGTAGATTATTTTCATCTCAGATTAAGTTGTAAATTAATCACAAACAACAGATTTGTTTTTGACCCAGAGTGTTTCTCTTTCATTGCCTCCAGAATGTTGATTTTACAAGTGGCAGTAAATGCTCTGCCGCCTTCCTACACTGAACTGTTACAGTGTATTTTTGATTACAACACAGACAATACAGCAAGGGAATGAAATTGTTTTCTATTTTTGAAAGAACATTTCCACTAAACTTGTTTTTAGACCTGTAGTGCATGACTGTTGGATTGAATTCCTGTGAATTGAAATAGAGTTTTCCCATCTAAAAATCGCATGCATGTGCATATATGTGTCTTAAAGTTGCATTTTACTGGAGTGTACGCTATAGAAACTGTGCCATTGTATTAAAATTCCAAAAGCAGATCTATTAAAAGATATGGAGAGAAAGTTCTGTTCCCTGATGGAAAGCTTGTACGCAGCAATCCGTGCATACTTGATGGGCATGTCCCATTCCTAATGCTCCTGTTGAGAGGGGAAAAACAAGGCCAGCCAAAACTAATATATACCTGCAATCATGTCATCCACGGAGCTCATTTTGAGAAGCAGCTGCTGGATGAGGCCCACTTCGGTGCTCGTCTGAAGGTTGTGAACACTTTTGCGAAGAATGGCTGTGAACATGCTCCAGATTTCAGCCTGACAGGTGACGTTGCAGTGCTCCAGCAGCTCCACCATGCAGCTGATGCTCTCCACATCCTGGATAATGAAGTTTGTTTCCAGATCAAATTCACCGCCCACCAACTGAGAGGGAAAAAAAAAAAAAAAAAAATACGGAAATGAAGTTTGATTCTCTGCTTTTTATTCATTTCTATTATCAAAACCACACTCAAAGTAAGGAACCGGGACTCGAAGGACTTTTTGCATTAATGCAGTTCGAAATCCTCTGTTTTTCGATGACTTGGTGAGTGAGGCGATAATAACCGAAAGGGACCCTATTTTCTAGGTCACTACTTTGACGGGAAAGGTCTGACCAGCCCTAGAAGAAGTCTGTGGAGATCTCTCCTTGTTCTAATAGGTTCTTATCAGTATTTAAGTGCCCATGAAAATAAAATAGCTTGGCTTTTAATGTAATGGATCGCAAGGGGGTCCCTTTAGCTCCACTGTCCCTTTTCGGTCACAAATGGTAATCACCATTAAGAAAGTAGAAAACAATCAATATTGCAGCTCTTCAAGCTCAACAACCATGAAATTAGCCCTCTAAAGAAGTGTGCATGGTATATATGGAGAACACTGACAACAACTAGTGATGGGCATCAAAGCAAGCAGGTGGAAAATGAGCCTAGATACCCACTGCACATTACTGTGATTGACAGGTAATAGCTAGGTGAGATCAAAAGTAGCCTGAAGTAGTGGAAAGAGTCTTGTCCATGGAGGTATAGCTATACTAAACCTCACCTCAATCATCATCACATCTTGGCGCAATTACATTACGGTGATGCATGTCACTGGCGGAGAGATAATCTCGCTTCAGAGTGCAGTTGTTGAGAAGCTAAAAATAAAACATTACCCCGTGAATGTTTGCTGTGATCCTATGGACTGGGGATTGCCACTGATTTCCCGAGGTCCCCATTCGATCCAGTTTCCAATACAATTTGATTTGATTCAACATCAGTTCAGTGAGTGATATGTGCTTCAGTTATAAAACCAATCTGACTTGGATATGAGGGAGAAACAATGAATAACGCTCCAAAGCAGTTACAATAGAGGGGTTCTGTGAGGTATTGATATTCTAAACCCTCAACAGCAGGGGGAAGACTAGGACTAAGACTACCAATAGCACTAACAAATCAACACTATGTATCCACAGACTGTAACACTCACTAAATGAAGTACAAAGCTCATTGTTTACACACATCTGTATTATAATATCATTAAGTTTTCTTCTTCAATCTAAAACTCACAGCTGTTTGTCCTGACAGTCGCTCAAAATAACACTTATTTTATAATCTTCACAGCTTCTGCATCAGCTGATAGTTTACATTACAGCTCTGTTAGCTTGGCTCTGTTCTTAGAAAACAGAAACAGTAAAACCATAAATCACCTCCGTTTTCTGTAGGGTTTGTGTCGTTAATAGCTGCACTAAAGATAAGGCCCGGTGGTGTTAGTTTTTCCTCATCATGGGAGACTGGGGCAGAGTGACTCACTACTCCCTCTAGTGGTCACATAAATCAACAGCCCATCGGTAAATACAGTAAATTCAGTTCATATCTCTGCAATGCAATACATTGGTGTCTTCGGCAGAACCTCAGAGCTCTTTATTCTCAACATTCTTAGGTTATTTTTACGTTAATTAGGTTCATTTTAGGTTATTATATAATGTTTAAAAGTAGAAATACTTCATGCAGCCCCCTGACCATGACCAAGTACTGCCAACAGCTCTTCAGTGCAGAAGTGAATAACATTAACCATTCAAAAACGATCTTGGCATATTATTAATTGATATTGTATAATTCGAAAACAATATCAATCAGAAAAATTCAACTCCATCAAAAGACAAAAATATTCATAAAAATATTTGAACATTCCCGTAGAGTTTTTCTTTTTTTTCTTTAGGCTGCATTTCAGCAAAGAATTTTTCTGATGAAAAAAAAAAAAAAAACTGCAAACCTTCATGTTTTGAAAGTCACAGCCAATACACAGCCTGAAAACTACATATCTTCATCAATGAGAACAAAGACCAGGAACACCATTCTCTGAGTTACTAACAATAACAAGAATGTACTGTCTGAAATTCCTCTGGGTGATGATAATATGAAGTCTGAGTCAGCAGCACAGTGGCAAAAATGTGCAAACGACTCCTACAAAGCCCAGCCAAGTCCATCTCTTAAATATAGTCACTATAAATATTAACTGGTGTGGAAAATTAACAAACTATTGACAGCAGAAAAAAATATCGCATAAGGCATGTATCTGGTCTATCAAGCACTTCATTTAATCAATTTATTATAATCATGATATGAATCAAAATGGGAACAAAGGGAGAATCATGCCAACCATATCAGAAGTTTTCAAGTTTCCCACTGCGTTAGGATCACTGAAAATGTCAGATTTTTAAAGATGAATGAGTTCATCTAATAAATGTGCACAACTTTGATGTGCAGAAGAGAAAAAAAGATCAGTTTAATGTCACAACAAAGACATCCTGCTCTAGAGGCACAGAGCAGAACCATGTTGTCAGTGTACCCAAAAGTGCAATTTCCCATAAATTCTGCACTGATTTTACTTACTTTGTTGAAAATAATAAACTAATTAATCACCTGCATGTAGCATATGAGCTTTCTTAGGGATAAAAGGCTGTCAATTTGGTTGCTGGTTCATGAGCACGTTATTATTATCAGATGAAAGCTGCTCCTGCTGCAGCCATCCTGATGCTTATCACTGAACACTGCAAGCAAATAGGGAGAAAGAGCCTTGAGGTCTAGACTAAACCTCATCACTCTGTACTGCTGCTGACATTAATCACACCATTCACAGGCACACCAGTCCTGAGAAGTGGTGTAATTGCAGATTTAGATCCCCAGAATAATTTTCACCCATTATGCTAGAAGAGGTAAATAAAGACATGAAATCACTGATTACACACTTAACAAATGGAGAGCACAGGTTTTCTGAGCCGCACAAAAATGCTACAGAGGAAATCAATGCACTTTGAATACCACTTAATTTCCATGATGTAAACCCTATAATCAGCGATGAGCAGTAAAAGACCAAGGCCCAAACCTAATTCACCCCTTGGCCCTCCCCCTTGGCCCTCGCACTTGGAACTACCGCTTGAAACGAAGTTGCAAGGGGTAGGGGTTGAAACATTCCCCTATGAAACGGGACAACCCTTCCAGACCTGTTATGTCATCAGCGGCCATTGATGGCGCTATAAACAGATACGGCAAATGCGATAACTTTGCTTCTGAAAGAATTCCCCATGCCGTCGGCAGCTGTAACCGTCTCTGTTGCATGGGCTTTGCGCATCTTTTTACGGCTATCAACGGCAAACTGCAGAACACATTAACCCTTTATAGGGCACTCATAGAAATACTCTGAAATTAAAAATTTCAACCTCAGTGTGCTATTGGAGGACATAACAAGACTTTATTGCTTTTGGGAATTTTTTCAATTTTTTTATAATGTAGAAAATCAAGGATAATGAAGTTACCATATTTGGTTCCTTACCTATAAGTGGCCTGAAAAAAAAGGAAAATCCACAAAGTAAATATAAAAAACACAATAAAAACACATCTAAGGTGATAGGAACCTCTATTTGATCCCATTAGCACGTGTTTTCTCCCATTAGACCAACATCAGCGCTGATCCAGACACCTGTCAACATCCACATTAACCCTTTGAACATCAGTACTTGCATTAGTACCATTACTTCATGGTACCTAACAAAGCAGGTACACTCACTGTTCATGCAGAGGTGGACCTTACAGACCCTGTAGACCACATTGGACCTCAGATTGGGGACTCACTGTCCTCACTGGAGCTGTTACTGTGACTGTCTTGCAATGTATGCGGAAATTACCAAAAATAGTCACTTGCCCGATAAAGGGTTAAAACGGCATTAAATGGTCGATCAAATGGTTAAGTTGTTTATGAGTAAAATACGTACATTTGCATGTTTCTTTCATCACACTGCTGCACTTTTTTGCTGTGTTTACCTCCATCTTGCTGATGATTCAAACAGAATTATGGGAGATTTCTCATACCGCTTTGTTTGTAGTGTGGTCCTGAAAAATCTCTGTTTCGAGGGCCATACAACCCTGCCCCTCAGCCCTCCCCCTCCGGCTCATCGAGAATCGGGACGCTCCTATCCCTACCGCACAAAATGGAGGGGTAGGGGTAAGGGGGAGGACCATGGGGTGAATTGGGATTGGGCCCAAATCTTTTGTAAACAAGGGGAAAGTACAGTAGTCTAATACGGTAAAAACATAATTGCTATATAGTGTTTGCAGCGCGCACTGAAATTCATCATGCCAAATGTTTTAAAATAAGCATTTTATGTTCAGCCAAAGTACAAGAAAGAGGTGTAAGAATGCACTATACCACTAATCGACTGCAGCATTACACTACAGGAAAGGAAAACCTGGGAGAAAAACAACAATCCCTGCAACAGACCATTAATTAGGCATTCTTGGTAGAATGGCCAGATAGATTTCACTCCGTAAAAAAAGCATATGGCAGCCTGCCTGGAGTTTACTTAATGACACTAAACCTGAGAGACTAAAAGAGAAAATTCTACAGTCTGGTGCTAAAAAGGCAGAAAAAGAGGCTACAAAATGACAGCGCCAATATCACCGCCAGGAGTAAAAGAACAATAAATAAAGCCGAACACGGTGAGGTCACTGGAGGCAACTTGGTGACGACCTCAGGATGAGGTGAGGTGTAGCAAGACAAATGCCATGACAATGCCGCAGGAGACTGAATGTCTAGTGAAAAAAGCAGGTTTTAGTCCAAATGACAGGACCTGTGAGGCAGAGATATATAGATTAACCTGTCTGTGATTCAGATTTACAAACTACTGATATCAGAAGGCATCGATTGCTATAGTGAAGTTCCAATTAGGATTCTGCAATTGTGGAATTACTGACTTAAAAATAATACCTCAAGAGTACAATGGTTCCCACCTAGATTTGTTATGGTAATTGTATTCATATTTATTCATTAATACCTTTAACTAAATGCTCACTTCAACAGTCATCCGATTTCTAATAATCAATGAGTAGTTTCATGAATGTAGAATATGTTTTAATGTTACATTTATTTTTTCAAGCAATGGGATTGGCAGATAAAGCAGCTATTGGGATTTTCTTGCCTAAAAACTAATATTATTATTCCTACCTGCCTTGAAAAATCCACTATCGATTAACCTCTACTGTGCTGAATACAGTCCCAAAAACAGCCCAAAAAAAAAGTGGTGCATTACATGTTACTGACCCAAGAGGATATTACTCCATAATGATGTAAATAATTTAAGAAGATACATTATTTTATGAGTTTGCAACATTGAAAAAAAATATGTTTTTTTTTCCCTACTGAAACAATGTATGAGCTGTTAGTTTACCCATGAGTAGCAGGACAAAGCAGTCTATGGATGCAATGCGGTATATTTGGACAAAACAAATACTGCTTTTTAATAATAATGTCCGGCATAAAATTCTCCAATCAAAGAAAACAATGTGATACACAAGAGAAACAAATCATGTGAAGCTAATTTTTCTTCTTCCTAAAGTCCACCTACGGAATTTAATGTTTCATTTCCTTCCTGAATCCCTGCTGATTCGTCAGGACTTATCTAAAATGCCACAACAGCAGGGAACACTCGTGAGGGAACAATCATTTATTTTGCAGCTATGTCTGACTTCTGCTACTGATGGGCTTTGATGATAGAACACTGGTAGCCTTGGTCTGTTTTCACCCAACGGCAGCTCACTGTGCTGGTGAGACTGAGCCGATAGCAGTATCAGTATTCTGCACAATAAAACTGTAACCCTGGGAAAGACAAAAATGTCATCAATTCAGATACTAGTGAGTCAGGACATTCAAACAAACAAATGGTTCATTTTACAATATCACAATGTACCATTTATTGCCAAGCAATTGTACAGATTTATAGGTACAGCTCTTGTTTTCTTCCCCATAACATTTATCAAAGTGCACATTTTTAAAGGAAAATGAATCTGGGAATTGATGAACACTTTTGCTATTGCTTTTATCTAAAAAAGAAGAGACTTTTTTTGACCTCTAAAAACATTCCTGCGTCAACTATTAAAAATTCAATGTGTAAGATTTGGTGTGTTTACACTCTTGCCTCATTCGTGTTTAAGCTCAAGTTTCTCTTTTCATTGATTTATATATATATATATATATATATATATATATACACACAACTCAAGTCAGTTTATGCGTGCATCCATGGTACATCTCTACTGTCCTTATTCATTGCCTAAAAAAGCGAACATCATCTTTTTTATTTTGTACTCTTACTTCCATTCTAGACTGAGGGTTCAATTACTTTACTGTTTGTTGTTAGCATTCTCATCCAATTACCCAAAACGTTAACTATGGGCTGCACAGCTTTCTCAGTGAAAGGATGCCCAAAAAAACTGGAGGAGGAGAAATTAGTTTAGAAATCGGGACTAATATTTTGTACACACACCGGTAGAAACCGCTAATAACCGCAAAAATCAAAAGAATAATTCTTACACAGTTTTTATTTGGAGTATCCTCTGAGCTGAAGCTGATGTTGCTGCATGTTGAAATGACTTTCTGTGAAGAAACCTGATGGAATACGACTGCAGACAGATAAAATACCAGGGGCTGAACTCGTTATATTACCAATAATGTGGCCACAAGTGAAAAAGTAGAAGAGTTTACAGTGAATTAGTGTTTAAAAGTTTCCCAAGGTCGGTCTATTTCTAAGAAATGGCTCAGGGAGATATTGTTGGAATTATTGTGAACAAAAGCCCGTGGAAAAAACTGCCAGGTCTAATCATTCCAAGTCGTACAGTTTACAACATGTATGTGTCAACATAACAGGTAACGGACTCGCACTTCCAGGTAAACAGCCCTTATTATGTGTAATAAAACTGAGTGTACAGACAGATGAACTGCTCACTTATACATCTACTATGACTAGTACTGTAATAGTAATAATAGTGGTGGGACAGATAAAATGTGCACTGCACACTACGCATCTGGACACCTGGTACAGTTAAATATCTTTGACTTCTGTTCCGTATACTGGCATTTTCCACTTTGAGATTCTACAAAGCAAGACTTTAAAAGAGCAGTTTAGTCTGGCCAGAACTGCAGATTTCTGAAGACTGTAAAAAGGGAGCAAGCTCAGTGCAGTGTTACCTTTGACAAGACTGTGCAGGTGGTGGGACAGCTGAGCTCAATGCGCAGAAAACTCTATGTACACACTCACTACAGAGTTCGTATGACCATGATCGAAAACATGCCCCCAGTAATTCGGAACACATTTAAAGATCACAGAAGACTGCTGTTGGTTGGATCGCTGGATTTGGAGTTAAATTCATGTATAACTTGTCAAATACTCACAGTCTCCTGATCTGATTTTTCTAAGGAGGACATGCTTTGCAGACAGTATGACAGAACTTTATGCGCTCGTACATCTGATCCTAACAATCCCAGTGTCAACAGCCTCTGTGGAGCGCTCATTTTCAGCTCTCAAACAGATGAGAACCTGCGCAAGGAACACAACTTGACAAACAAAGCTGTCTTCTTCGGCATCTCTCCATTGAGAAAGAATTGCTGAATCAACTGAAGCTAAAGGACAACTAAATGAGAATGTTATCGAACACTTGGTCAGAAAAGAGACACATGGACTTTATTTAAGACTGACGGACTAACTTGTAAATGTGTTGTCGAGATGTGAATTACAATTGTGTCATGCGCATTGTAATTCACATCTAAATATGCACATTATTCGTATATATGAGATCGCAGTTTAGATTTGTTACTTAAGGACATGGCAACAATAATATTAGTAGTAAGTTAGCAAGGCAAGCTAATATTAAGGCTGTAAACCAGCAGCCTACAAACACTAACAGACTCTTTAGTTTAGTGACGTTTAGTTTAATCAGCAATACTGACCTATGATTTTTGGTCACAAAAGTCTATTCAGTTGATTCTTGACTCCAAGTGAATGTTTGTAACAAATTTTTGTGATATTCCATCACGTCATACCTGAGATATCACAGACAGATGGAAACACTTTTGGAGTTGCATGGACGAAGCATCTAAAAGTCATGTCAGAGACTAATAATTTCAGGTCAAAAAAGCTAATTTCAATCTTTAAATCTAGTATTTTAAAACAAAAATGACACCTCAATGTCTAACGAATACAAAAGACAACTTGACAATTGACTTCATGCATTTATTCACATCTGTCCGCATAAGCTATGTACAGAAACTCCAACACACCGTCATACAACATCAAAGGTTCAGTTTAGTGTAAAAGCAATGAGCTGAAAAGGCACACAAGCAAAATGATGCACACAAACATCCAAAAATAATTTATGTGGAATCGCAGCGTAATGGAGAGAAGCAAATTCAGCAGCCAACAATTTGCACTGTATGATGCAAGTACCTATGTGCGGTTCAAATCAGGCTTTTGCAGACAGAAGTAAAGATAACCCATTTCCCTGTTCCCGGGAGATGAGCCTGCGGAAAGAGGAAACCTGCCTCCTGCAGCTATGGCTAATCACACTGTTTCAATTAAGAATATCGGCTGTGGATTATTAAGAGGCTCTGAAGCTCAGCGGAGCTGTGGTGGATGATTTCCAAACCAGAGGAACTGCACTACAGTATTAGGTAGGAGAGCAGCTCCACTTTAATTACGCTCTAACTACTTACTATCGTCAGAGCTCACACTGGCAAACCTGTCAGAGTGGTTACACCAGAGCAATGAGTGACAGCTACCTTGGTGCACTGTAATAGCTCTGAGAGAGAGAGAGAGAGAGAGAGAGAGAGAGAGAGAGAGAGAGAGAGAGATAGCCTTTTACTCGCAAACAGAGGTGAAACTACATTAGCAAGAATTGCCTTTATCCCCTCCATATAAACTGAGGTTTGCTTATATTCTCGTAATGTTCTATAAAGTAACTTTCACCTGTCTGACCTCAAAAGAACAATATCCTGTGATTTGCAGATAACCCGACAGAGCCTGTTGCGGCCGAGGAAATTAAAGAAGCAAAGCCGTTACAGCGGTCCTCTAGAATTCCAGGTGTTTATTTCGCCGGGCATCAAAACTGTTTGTGTGAAAGCAAATGAGGTAAATTTAGGATAATTTCTCACAACTGTTGCTCCTCTCTTTTAGCAAAGGGGGGGGGGTTAATAGACTCAATCGAGGTTCCCTTCCTTTGTACATTACTCTTCATTCATATGAGACATTGAATTAAGAGAGTTACATCTGAACCCTTAAGAATCCCTCCACTTCCATCAGCCTCTGATTAGACCGGGGCTGAAAGCTCGCCGTCGCCATGGTGACAGGCAGCAAAGATTGGACTTGAGACAGTTTCCAAGGGAAGCCTACAGTGGCCACTAAATTGGGTGAAAATAAATAGAACTGATGTCCTATTTACGAGGGACTGCTGGTGGAGTGCGAGCGGTAAAGGAGACCCCTGGGAGCAGACGTGGAGAGCAGGAGTGCCCCTCTCATTTCTGAATGAATAAAATTAGATTTTTTCAGGTTCAAAGATATTTTCATCAAGGCTTGCCAGATGTGGACAGTAAAATATGAGAAAGGAGGAGGGTCCACTTCATTAGACTGAATAAAGACTAGCAATATCCTGCTTAAAGTGGACCGCCGACGTCTAAAAAAAGCCCAGATGTACTGATAACAGGGTTTTCCCATCAGATTCTTTGAATTCAGGCCAAATGCTAAGATGTAAACATATGATTTTCTGTGTTTCTAACAGAACAGTATACAGAAACATAAGGCACAACCCCACAAGCAATCATTTATTTTAAAATGATATTATAATTCGATGACATGCTCCGGTAAAAATCACTGTCAATACTTGGAAGCCGAAACTTCCCATAAACTGAAAGATATTAACACGGTGCAAACTGACAGGGTTCAATTACAGCATCTGAATAGCCCACAGTGAACTTTTTAGACCACAAAGCATTCAAAGAGATTGAAAGTGATGCAAAAATATGGAATTCACAAGTAAAGATGGGGGGAAAAATGAATTGGCCGCTCTGCAGCCAAGTGCTTTGCAGCACCAGAGGGAGTTTACCCACAAAACACAATGCACTTGGATTATTAAACAATTCTGCTCACTTCACAGCCCCACAGAAAAAGAGTTTTTCTACAGTGACGCAAAAGCAGATTAAGTGATTTGAATTCTTTAAGGAAAGCAAAAGGCGAGAAGTGAAGTTACTGTATGTAATTATAGTATAGAAATATAAGTGCAAAGTATATGCAAATTAGTTAAAGCCAAGATTATAGCTTGATCTTAACATGGTTAGAGAGAAGAACGTTTCCTCATTCTTAAAGCTGTAACACATTTCCACATTAAAATATGTATTGTGTTGTGTTGATTTGTGCACTTACACATTATACATCATTATTGTCACACAGTAAACACATAAAACATCTGAGACACAGCAATACACTCCACATAAGCTGTATTTCAGTCATAATTCATTGTGATTATTAGTTGCATGATATTCTATTTATTAATGTATTATTTATTGTTACAGAGGAAACCACTAATGCTGGTCATGTCTGTCCAGCTCAAAGTAGTTACAATAACTAGATTATTTTTATTACTAGAACTGAGCAATCCAGGCAAACATTTTTACAGTTTTTTAATCTTTTTATTTTTACCAATTGTTTTGTGGCTGCATGAACTCAATTTTTTTTTCCTCATGATTTTCAGAAAACAAAACCTTGATTATTTGCATTAATGTGATGTACCACTGAGCCCTAATTAGAATTACATGTTATTTTTTCTCAAAGTCTGTGACCTGTGTAAGTATTTGGTGGTGTGGTCTATGTGTGGTGTTATTTTGGATTTAGTGACACTGAGACGACTGAGGTATTGTGTAAAAATGCAAAATGAAATATTTTCTATTTAATGTTTATTTTAATAATTTTATACTAGTTGAAATTCATATTTCACATCTCAAAATCATCAGTTATATGCAGCACTGTGCAAAGGTCTTAGGCCATCTTTCGCTATTCGAGTTGAAATGAACATACATATTTCTTCACTCAGATACAAAAATATGTGCACAGCCTTAAAAGACACAAAACAACTGGACTAACTGGGTTCTTAAGGTTAAAGTCCCTATTTAGTTTGGCCCCTGACCTCATGACAAGAAACAGCACAAACCATTAGAAACATCTGACGTGTTGAATGAGACCTGGTATAAAACATCAGAAAATTAATACAATAAATGTCATATTGTTGGAACAAAAGGGTTAAAGACAATAAACACAAAAGGAGGTCACGCTAAATACGACCTTTTTGGTTTCCAGAAGCTGCTTTTTTCCCCTGCGTTTCACCTGCTGTACATACTTCACATATATCCAGATTGGACCTTAATACTGAGACTGATTAAATGTGTATGTGTGGTCAATTATTAAACCAGTAAACCTGATGTTGGACTTTTGCACAGTACTGTACATTTTTCTTGATGACCACACAAATACTCAAACTGAAATCACAAAAATCAGCTTTTCACTGAATTGTGCAGCTCTACTGACAATGTCATATAACTAACAACAGAAAACTACATACAGCATATTTAATTTGCATACCACCCACCACTCAAAAGCTAAATCTGTCTGGCTAAATGTAAATACATCACACAGGAAACATACATTCTTTAGTGACACTCAGTAGGTCTTGCACACGAGCATCTGTCAGACTTATGTTACAGCTTTGTTTGACAAAACAACAACATCGGTGCAGTAGCATCAGCTATAATTCAGAACCAAACTCTTCTCATCCCACTGCAGGCAGTAAAGCAGATGTGTACATCATGATCTAGGGTAAAGTACATGATTGGGTAGCTCTGCCATGACAGGTGAAGAGACACAGGCTGCATAAACCCCACTGCATTATGTCCACTGCCTTCTGTGAGACACCTGGGGAGGCTCCTCACCTTCACTTAAAATTAGACTCAGACTCACAGCTATCAGACAGCAGCCAGCTGGTACGTCTGAATTTCGCAGTATATAAGCTGCCATGTACATTCAAAGTAACGATCCAGTAGGTCTGTGACATCCATATGTCTGATAGTGGTAAAGAGATATAACAAATACGCAGAGACTTGCATTTAGCATAAAATGTAGAAGTTGGTGAAAAGTTCTAAAAAACTTGCCGGAAAGCCTTGCAAATAGAACACAATTTCTATCAATAGATAAGATTCTGGTACATACATCTTTAGTTTTCAGAGGTCAAGGTCAAGTTTAAGTTTATTTCTATAGCACATTGAAAACAATGCACAACGATATAGGTAAAAATACAAGATATGATAAAACTAGTAAAAATATATAGATGTACAAGACAAGATATACTAAAAGTGATAAAAACAGATGCGCAATAATAGGATAAATAGCATCTAAAAACACAGTCATAAGACAAAACACACACAAAGCCAGTATAAATAGGTGCATCATTAAAAGAGATTTAAAATCCTCAATGGACTGAGGTACGAAGTTAGAAAATAAAATGAATAGCTGATGTTATACAGAAATCCAAAACTGGCCCAGAGAACAGCACTGGCATCGCTTTAGAACTCATAATAAACTGAATGTAAATCACATGAATGAAGTCACACTGGTCGAACACAGCACATTATTCATTCTGTTATTTTGTGTCATAGCAAAACAGTCAAATGAATGTAATTGGGCAAGTTGGATAATGTAGAAAATAACAAGCAAAAATAGTAAGGATTAAGACTGCAAGACCATCTCAAACCAATCTGATTTTCTGCAGAAGTAGAAGAAGTAGTTTAACGTCCATAGAAGTGTAGTCAACCTCAGTGAATGCAGCCGTTGACCCCAGACTGAACAGACGGACAGTGAGGAGAGTAAGAACCGAGGATAATCAAGGTTTACTCCCATATAAAAGGTACATCAGTTTCTGATCTCACATCCATCATTACTGATTGGACTGGGCTCCGTGGACCCACAGAGAAATGCCTTTTGAATGGAGTAAATACTAAAACCAGACTGGCCTTTGGTTAAATGCTGATCGACTGTCCTTTGGATAGACGAGTCAAAAGTGGAACTCTCTGGGAAGTCATGTCACTTTTATGGGCACAGGTGGAAAAAAAAAAGGAAGTTTTCAAAGAAGCGAACACCGTACTACAGTTAACATGAGGAAGGCTCAGTTATGCTTCAGAGTTACTTTAACGCCCTGGGATAAAGGGAAGCTGAACCCATAAAGACCCAAACAGCCACTGGAGACCGAAAGCGTCTACTGACCTAAACTGTTTAATACCTGTTGATCCACTAACCCTATCAATACATGTAAATAATTGATGTAAAATTCAGTTTATCATCTTTTCATGGTCATCAGATATGACCCATTTGGACGTTCAGAGGCTCCATAGTTACCGTGGAAACACCGCCATCATCTACAACATTAATTTACCAGTAAAACCCATGGAGTTGGATCAATGACAGTGGATGAAAACTTTTGTTTTATGATTGATTAATGATATATTTTGTTGGAAAAGTCAACTTTTCTGCAGTTTTCTCTGTTTCTGATATGATAAAACAACTTTAATCTGAGGTTTTATGAACATCTACATGATCAGAAAATTAAATGTAGGAAAATACATGATTTATACTGAAAAAAAACACAAAACACAGAGTATAATAATATAATAAGTGATGATAAATCAATTAAGAATGAATAAATAAATACAAAAATTCATTTGGAAACTGCCACAGAAGAAGCACTGGGTCTTTATGGGTTAAAGATGTGCAGCACACGATGAAATCTAAAGGCTATTAAGGCTTTCTGGGGTCAAACAACTGGAAAATGACTCCACAATGTAAGAGTAAGAGTACAAACACAGAGTAAAAACCGACCATGCAAGGATAAGAACAAAATATGTGACTATTCCAGATCTGAATCCCATCGAATATCTATAGAAAGACCTGAAACTGACTGAAACTGGCTCCTCATCAAACCTGAGACAGCTGCAATGGGCTATTCTACGATCAATGTGTAAGATTTAGGGGGATCTAACAGCAGAAATGGGATGTAAGATGCATAATTATATTTTCATTAATGTATAATCACCTGAAATAGAATTAGCTGCGCATATCAACACAGGGCTTTTTCCCCCCAAGAGTCCAATATGATGTGGTACCATGTTTCTAGATGAGAAAAAGGCTGCTTCTTCTTCAGTCTTCATGATAGGTGAAATCAAGCTTTAATACTGTGCATCAGCATGGAGCAAAATTAACACACCCTGAAGTAAAAAGCATAAAACATGCAAACAAAACACGGCCTAAAATGAGGTGAGAGGTATTCAATTAGTTGCGATCTCCACCTCTGGATGTCACTACAGATTACACACCAACAGAAGTCAAAGTTAGAGCTACGAATAAATTAGACTGCACTGATTGCCTCTAAGAGGTGAGGAAGAAAATATTACATTAAGGGTACCGTCATTATCATTTTTTTGCCCATGCCATTTTAATTTGTTTATTTAAAATGTGCTGAATACAAAATTTAAAGCACAGCTATTAAATAAGGAAGAAACAGAGGTGGGTGGTACTTACTTTTCATTTGTTGTGCATTCTTCATCTGTTTGTGGAGAGGTAGGAAACCTCTTATGTCCAAAACAGTTATTTTTCAGGAAACTGGAAAAACGAACTATATGCTAAATAAATGAATTGAGTTAAGAGATATAGTCAGAAGCCGTTTTCATCACTTTTCATTGGTTAAATATTCCTAAAACTGTCAGGCTAATATGAAGACTGACCAATAGAATCAGTTTTATGATTAAAAAAAAAAAAAAGAAAAGGACCAAAAATGGACTTACCAGGTTTCTGCTCAACAGCAACGATTTATTTAGTAGCAGTGTTGACAATCTGACCACATTCAACCCCTTTATCGGGTAAGTGACTAATTTTGGTCAGTTCTGCACACATTCACTTTACAAGACAGTGACAGTAACAGTTCCAGTGAGGACCGTGAGTCAACAGTCTCAGGTCCAATGTGGTCTACAGGGTCTACAAGGTCCACCTCTGCATGAACAGTGAGTGTACCTGCTTTGTTAGGTACCATGAAGTAATGGTACTAATGTAAGTAATGATGTTCAAAGGGATAATGTGGATGTTGACACTTATGTTGTTGGAAGGTTTTAAAAATGATGTTCTAATGTTCTAAAATACATGTTCCTTTCACCTTAGATGTGTTTTTCTTGTATTTTTATATATACTTCTTGGATTTTTTTTTTTTTTTGCCACATAAGGAACCAAATTCGGTAACTTCACTGACATTTATTTGCTACAGAATTTTTTTTTTTTTTTTAATTTCTCAAAAGTAATAAAGTCTTACGTCCTCCAATGACACACTAAGGTTGAAACTTTGAATTTCAGAGTATTTCTGTGAGTGCCCTATAAACGGGTACAAGCAGTGAGCACTAGCAAAGCGGTAAAAAAAAATAGGAATTGATTCAACGATTAACTCTCTGCGTGTTACCAGGCTGTGACTGATACATCAGCAGGGTTTATGTTGTTTGTGGAAACACGGATATAAAGATTATAGTGCCCATGCTTCAGTGATCAACGACGCTTGAAGCATACGGATGTGGCATCTAGGAAGCTGAAGACCAAAGGTGTTTCATTCATCTCTAGTCCTCCAGGGAGAGCACCAGTGACGATTTCTGGAAATCTGTAGTTAAAGTTAATGGAGCCACGCTGTGTCTCTTCTCAGTGCCTAATTTCATTGAGAATCGCACTGGTCTATAAACATCTGTTTGTCAGTGTAGTGATGACTGTGTTTTCCCACCTGCTGGTTATGAGCTGTGTGTTAGCAGTAAACTTACACATGGGTTTTACTCATTGTTAAACATTTTTGGCTGAAGAAACCCATTTAATCCAAGAGTAAAAAAGCACTATATGTTCAGTGAGATATGAAATTTACCCTCAAAGACCTAAACAGCCACAGGTGACCAAAAGCATGCACTGATCTAAAATGTGTAATACCTCTTGAACCACTAACTCCTTTAATATGTGTAAATAATTCTGGTAAAATGGAGTTTCTCAGCTTTTGATGCATTTGGACATTCAGAGGATCAGTGGTGAATGTGGAAACATTAGTCACTTTTCCACTGACCCTCAAATTGTGTGAATATAACTAAAAATTTGCCCAATGGAAGAACGACATTTGTGTCAAAACTCTTGTTTTTTGATGAAAAATGTTTGCACTGGCAAGAGGTGGTTTTTTGGGTGGAGCAAAATTGGTATATCACGCAAAACTGCAATGGAAAGACCTTTTTCCGCAACTAGTCACGTGAACAAAAAAAACAAAACGGATGTCACAAAAACAGAAAAAGAAGAGTTTTAAAACAAACATAGCGTGGTATGTGTGTACCCACCAGGAAACCAAATAATTTTTTAATTTAGTACAGAATAGAGGGGTAATATATAATAACAATTAATATATCTGTAAATCAACGTGATATTTATCTTTGTCGCCATGTTTATGGAATGATTTCTCGTAACATCTTGTGACAATAAATAAACAAATCATCACATTTGTGATTTCATTAAAAAAACGACATTGCGCACTTCTGTTTTGTCGAAATTTAGTAAATATCGGTAAAGTTTTGCACATATGTCCAATGGAAAAGCCACTACTATCATCTTCTGCAACACTGATTCACCAATAGCAGTGGTTGTAGATGCTTGTTTTTATGTTCATTTAATGATATATTTTGCTCAAACATAACGGTTTCTCCATTTTCTTTTCTGTCTTGATATAACAACCCTTGAATTTACTTGAATTTTCTCTACTATACCACAAGTTAATTCAATCAACAACATATCATCTGTGGGAATTAATGTACCCTTCTGAAACTGTATTTCATATTCACAAATTAGAATCAGCAACAGTTTTAGTGTTTTTTTCCTTAATTACTGCCGATTTCTAAATAAAGGATAGAAAACCCATTCCACTCACATGGAGAATAACAAGCTAATAAAGCTACTCGTTCATCATAAACAGACTAAAAAACATATATTTCATTACTGACACAGACTAATTGCATTGTGTGTACATTAAATACAAAGAGTAGAGTTGCTACTGCATTAAATTCAAGAGGTATTCACCAATAACTGTGCATTTTGGACTGTTGTTCACTAAAACATTCTGTAATAAGATGCAACACAATACAGAAAAATGAGGCATCAGTGTTTTAGAGAAAATAAAAAATGTACATAGAAATCAGAGGAGCACTGAAATGTTGGCTTAAAGTTTTAAATAAACTGACTGCAGTGCATCAAATCCTACTCAAACTTAGAGTCGACAGTACAGTATGATTTACATTGTGCCTTTCAGGTCAAGTATCCAGGTACACAACAGGGGCACTTGAATAGAGCTGTTGTAGCAGGTTCATACACTAATTCCACTGTGCACAGTAGGTGTGTTAAAGGACTATGATACTGTCTGAATCTGAGCGATACTGGAATGTACTGAAGCACCTTCCTGTTGAGAACTGATGGGGGTTTAGCTGAGGGGAAAGAAGGATACACTAAATTAGAAAATTCAGAAACCTTATGGAAACGGAGCCAAAAGTTCAAGTTTATTTATCCATTTATTTTCCTTGCTTCACAAAAAGTCTAGCATTAAAGTGCTGGTTTTAATTAGCTATTGGGCGAGTTTCAAACCCTGCTGTGTATACAGTATTGTGGAAAAAATGCACCAAGTGTTTTCTATTAGTTGCTAAGAACGACTACTGTTATCCTACACATAGTTAGGATGTAATCAGTAACAGGATTGGTCTGAGCTAATAATTCAGAGGCAGAAGATGGCTACATTGCAATGTGTGAATGGGCGAGTGTGTGTGTGTATGTGAAATGTCAGGCTGGCATTGAGTAGCGTGAGCTGATATGTTTACGGTGTGGATTGGGGTTATCATTAAAAGTGTAGCTGAGGGCAGACACAGCAGATAAACAGCAGTCAGAGAGAGCTCACTGTTGCTGAGGCTTGGAACTCCTCAGCCCAGCAGGCTAAGCCTCCAGCTGCATTCAGACAAAGGCATGGCAAAGAGAGAGAGAGAGGGAGAGAGAGAGACAGACGATGAGGGGAAAAGCAAATGAAAGAGGTGACAATGCTACAGTGAGAATACCAAAGACAATAGAGTGAGAGACAGCACGAGAGAAAAACAGGTCATTTTGCATGTACTGTAGGCATCCCGCGCTGATTTAGTTTTTGTAGTTGCTTGTTTTGATGATAAAAGCAGAGAACTAGACAAGATTAAACAAGAAAAACACAAAGGACCAGAGTGGAGGACTGAATAAAGCACCTTTCTACATGGCCAAGTCTCTAAATACAATCCTACTGTAAAAGCAATAACAAACATTGAAGGGAAGTAGGTAGAGTGTATAGGTAGAGTGTATAACTGTACCAGATCAAGTGAATCTTTAAATGTCTACATGCAATACACTGCAGAAGGAATTATTAGGGCCCGAGCACTTGTCATGCAATGGCCCGCGAAGGCCCTATTGTAACTGCTGTGGTTATTAGGGCCCAAGCGCACCACAAGTTCTGATGTTTCACCATAAGGGAACAAATTGTTCTAACTGAGCAGTGCCTCATCCAATCTCCATCAAATTTCACATGTAGAAGAAGAGCCCCACCCTCAACACAACAGAGTGGGCGTGGCACATGGACAAGTGAAACTCACTCAGTAGCACTCCATAGAGTTTGCTGCTCCCGGCTGCTCTCACTAACCTGCACCAAATTCTGTGCATATACAGTATGTCTCTCCTCCGGATCCATGGCACCAAATCAACAGGAAGTCCACCATTTTTTGTGATTTACTGGCAGTGTATTTGATCAAATTCCTCCTTGGGATTTAACTCAGTGGACTTCAAACTTGGCCAGTTAAGTCTTAAGAGGTTGTAGATGAAAAGTTATGTATAGATTGGGCAGGTGACCATTGACAAGTTCAGGGCGGGGCGGCGAAATTTGATGTTCGCCATGAAAAACAAAACTTATGACTTAGCCATTTTTCATCCAATCAAAACCAAACTTGGCATATTAGATAATAGTCCCGCCCTGAATGAAATGACATAGCAATACTGAATCTGACTGATAGCTCCATCTATTGGTGGACAATGGAATTCACATCTAAGTCAGTATTGCTACATCCTCAGTCATGTCAGACCTCCAGACCCCTGTATTCCCGCATTTGTGAAACCCCTCAAAAGTGACCGACCCCAAGTTGCGTGGGTGCATGAGGGCCCATCATAACTGCTCACAGTTACTAGTTCTTGTTTTTGTACTGGGGTAATGTCACAGACACTAATGCAGCTATGTACATTTTCACATTTACATATACTTGTAGTCTAATTTTTGGAAACACTCTACATACAAAGGAGCTCAGATTTATCGCACTGCTTATATTAAAGGCGTTATATGTAGTATTGATATTCACAAGTATCAATGGCTGAGGGACATCGTGTACCAGATTACACACATTTCCACCGAAGCCACTTTTGAATTATTGCTAAATGTCAGGCTGTATCACTTAACAAAGGTTATCATTGTTATCATCAAGTTCCCTCCTAGAAACTCCTAAAAACTCAGTTGGCCAAAATATCAGTGTCTTTTTTATCGTCGCCTGCTGCATCAGCTGATAGTTGAGCTGAAAATCGATTCAGTAGGATAAAACCACTAATCACCTCTGTTTTCTGTATGGTTTGTGTTGTCAATAGCTGCAAAGATCTGTTTGGAATTGTCCAAACAGTCCCTCTAGTGGTCGCATTCACAGTGAGTCTGTTTACATGCACACCAATACTCTGATCATTATCTGATTTCTGGAGTTATCAGATTATTCAAGTGACCATGTAAACAGAATAATCTCATATGCTTTATGAAATAATGGCAGTAATCTGATTATGAGAAATCAGATTAACACACCTGGATTTCTCCCCAATACTCTGATATCTTCCTGCATGTATACAGGTTAATCTGATTTATTTCGTCCTTTTACGTCTACACATGTGTAGACAATTAAAATCACATAAAACAGAACTTACATAGTCAAATGTGAGCAGAGGACAACAGGAAGTCTGAGTCAACCATCTACATAAGTGCATGTAAATGCGTCAGATCTGATTATTACAATTATCCGATTACTCTCAGTTATCAGACTTTTATGGTCATGTAAACAGGCTCAATGATACATCAGCCTGTGGCTGTGACTTTTCTGAGCTGTGGCTCCTCATCACCTCAGTTCTTAACGTCTCCCACCAGAGATGAGAGGAGAATCAAGGCGACAGACATTTATCAACATTAAATGGACGTCGGCTAAATATGATGCCTGTAATTTTGCTGTAATGTACGCTGTATTTTATGGTCTCTGACAAATGAGCCTTCTGTAAACCTAATTAATTTTTAATTCAATGCACAACATGGCATAATGGTGTGTAGGTGATGTAGGGATGACACAGATTTTTTTTTTTTGTAATTTAACAGACGTTCGATCATTTTAAATACAACAACCCTTACGTTTTAAAGTTTTGCGCCTCATGCCTTGTATAACCATCATTCATTCATTCATTACAATTCAGACATGTTTCACAAATCTTTTAATGCGTCATGGTTTCGATCGTAGGAAAAACTTCCACAAGAATTCATCCAGTACCAAGTCCTAACTGTACAATAAGGGAATTGAGACATCGTTCTAGACAATACACAGAGATCACTTTCTGGTTCAGAATAGAGCATCAAGAAGCCAAGGAGCAGAAGAGGTTCATGTCTCTGTCATAAGATACTCTGACATTTTTTATATAGTGTCAGAAATCTTTTCACATCAGTAATAGTGTTGAGTCAAATATTTTAAAGTAGAAGTACTACAGAGATGAAAAAGTATCCATGTGCAGTGATACAGAAAACTGAAAATACAATGCATTGGTATGTAGAGAATCTACATTTGAGGTATTAGCTGGTGAATCATCATTGAATCAACTCTTGAGGCCAGTGAAGATTCCCACATCTATATTAAAAATATAATGTCTTTTATTCGTGGCTCATGACCTTCCCTTCACCATCATAAAATTGGTGCAGTGGTTTTTGTGTAATCCTGCTGAGATACAAACAGCCTCCTTTGTGGAGGCAATTAAAAAATAAGAGTAAAGAGTTTGTAGAGTAAAAAGGCGAAGAGAAATTATAGGCAGCATTGAAGAGAGCAGATTTGATCTGCTCTGCTCAGCAGAGTGAACATATCCCACCATGCGTCAAGCTACCTGGTATATCTAATCTCATCATGATCCTGGCTCTGTACTGCTGTACTAAATGTCCTGTTCTCTGCTTCCCGCCACATTAGTGACATGTGTCATTTCTTTTCAGAGATGGAATTACACTGTTCTATCGTAATAGTCAATTTATCCACCCAGGTCTGACGAGGGAATAAAACTACACAGCATTAAAAGACCATCAGCTGGAAAAGCGGCCAGAGTTATTGGTGGCATGACAGACATACCTTGTATCAGCACCTAGCGTCCTGTAAACAGACACACCAACATTTATTCAGCAACATCTTGGATGAAATGATCCACCTTATTTTTCTAAAGACCTCCACTTCACCTCAAACCACAATGAAATGGTTTCCTGAACTGACACGGTAGCTACAATTATTTCAATCAGAGAAAATTATATAAACACCTGTGCAATCACAGAAAAGCTATATGTAATTTATTTAAGATGAGAGGAAAAGGTGATCACACAGAAGCACAGGAACATGACCTGAATACTAAAAGAATCCTGTTAAAAGGACTCTGAGCTCCGTTTTCATTTTCCTCTAGTAATAAATTAAACCAAAAATGAAATGGATCTAAAAAAGCACAGAAAATTGCCTGAACTTAAAGTAAAATGGTCAGAGTGTTTGCTCGGTAAGAGCATTATTCTAAATATAGTCGGCAGGGAAATGGAATAAGAGCAAACATTTGTTAATAGTGTACTGAAGTACTGTAATTTATTCCTATGTCCTACGTCATTATACAAAGGTCATAATTTGGAGGTGAAACTCAAGCACAAATGGCCATAGAGGTCCGGCTGTTTGTATGTGTGATGCTGCATTATTTAGACATAACAGGCATAATTTGACATTTTCCAAATTAACACATCTTAAAACAACTAGACCTATGTGAGAGCATGTATTTTGTTGGTTTTGTTAATGTGTTGATTGAATAGGGTTAGGACCAAAACAGAACTGAAGGGAGATGTCGTGGCTGAACTGTAATCAGACAGGGAGCTCCTACAATAACAGAAAAACATCAGCTACAGCCTCCAGTGAATGTCATTCATTTGCCAAAAGCCCAAAGGTGGTCAAAAGGGCGAGCATCAGATGAGGTCTATGCATCTGTATTTTTAAATCAGGAAATATCAAAACTCAACTCATGGAAACAGAGACAGCAAAGGAAGAGAAGGTTACAAATTCTGCAAGAAGTACCAATTATTCAGAAAAGATAGGTCTTGGAGCAAATTATAGGATTCAGATCCCAAAAGCCAGAGAGGTGAACAGTTTGAAAAGTCTGAAGGTGAGACTGCTAAATAAAAAGTCAATAAAAAAAATAACAGAAGAATGGATTTTAACGTCAGTGGTAGGGAACTGAGAGATTCACCCCATCTGGGAGGCTATGAAGTGTCTGATTACTGCAATGATAAAAAGGCAGTTAAACAGTGGCGTCCCTCGGCTCAGCCTCCACTACAGACACCAGCTGCCTGTCTTGATTTCAGCACCAAGGACAGCTCCCTTCTGGTGAAAGCCTGTGGAGAATGAGTGCTAGACTTCTGACATGTCAAACTGAGGGGTCTGACAAGTTCAGCTTTGTAACATGGAGTTCTCACTTTCTGTGGGTTCATGAATGTGTAAAATGCTTTAATACACTGTGTACACTGTCTCACTGAGCTCAGCAGTTCCATGCCAGACCAAATTGTGAGGGGGAGCCAATGGATATACAAGCGAGGTCTTTCATCTGAGGCAAAGTCAAAACGGCCGGCTGATAACACAACTTAAAACAGGGATCAAAGCCTAATAAGGACAGTCTTATGTTGTAACAGAAAGGAATTTAAGGAAATGGTATGAGAGCATTTTGTCTCACACTTCTGATTAATCCCACATTTTAGCTGGACACACTTAGTGGGGTTGTTAGTGGGGAAGTAGCCTGGCTCAAAAGGGGTAAAAAAATAAATAAATAAATAAAAACCCAAAGCCTCCTCCTATCTCATATCCACAGTTTACTGTGTGGCAACACAAGCCTATTTACTATTCTGGTGGCTTGTATCATGTGGTCGTTGCTCTAATCCCTTGAAATGCTTGGAATTGTCAAACAGGAGAAGTGTTCACCTCTCCAGAGGAGGAGAGGAAGAAAATTAAAAAGCAATCTTGCAGGAAATATATCTGGCAAAAGGAAGACGCTGTGTGTTGCTGTTTGAAAGCAATAACCAGGAATGGCACTGCACGTCACACAACAACACATCAGATTGACACAAGAATCAAGAAAAGATGTACTGCACAGTTTATAAAAACAAAAGCTTCTTAAAGGTTTTTATACCAGCCTAACAGGATGGGCAGCACATACTGTATAAAACTGCAAGAGCATATAATAATAGCATTTGAATATCACATTTATTTCTAAAGTTGGCATAGTCATGAATCTATATTGTTATAATCCTAAATTTATTAGAAATTTGACCCAAGATAGACAGTCACCTTGAAAGTATCCTGCATTGCAGCATTCTGCTCTGTTCACCTTTGTTGATGCAGCCATGTGATATAATCCCATAAAACAGGACAAGTGAAACAAAAAGCCATTTCTACACCGGCCCTCTCTAATTCCCAGCTAATTAACCACAATAGATATGGAGCAACAGTTGTGACCTGGTATTAATTCTAGTGACATTGAGATGTAATTTGGTTGAAATTGAGCTCATATTTCAAACCCTATGTGTTACAGCGGCAGTGGATGAGGCATACAGATGGGGACAGCCCCAACAGTCGCAGGGTTTTGTGATTAGTGTGCACAGTTTGGTCCTGCTGAATACTGCTGTCAAAAAACATATGGTCTCCTGATGTCTTATAGTGTAAATAGAGAAGGAAGGAGCATCCATCCACGAATGGGAGAGGAGAAATGAAGGGAGAAATAAAAAAAGGAAAACAAGAAGAGGAGAAATGAGAAGGAGAAAGGGAAGAAAAAGGAAGAAGACAAATGAGTGGAGAGAAAAGAAGAGAATAAACCAAGAGCAGAGAGAGGATGAAAGGAAGAGAGTAGAAATGAGGAGGGGAGAAAAGGGGAGGAAAAAAGAAGAGAGCAAATGAGGAGAGAAGAAAGGAGGAGAGGAGAAACAAGAGGAGGAAAACAAGGAGAAATGAGCAGAGAAACAATGAAGAGAGGAGAGGAGAACAAAGAGAAGGGAAATAAGGAGAGAGGAGGAGAAACAAGAAGAGGAGCAATGAAGGAAAGAGATGAGAAAGGACAAAATCAGAGGCCAAACAGTGAAAGAAGAAAGACGAGGAGGAGAAACAAGGAGAAGAGAAAAGAGAAGAGATGAGGGGAGTATTTTCTACATCTCTGCTTGATAGAAGACAGAAGTTACACTGCAATGCAGACACCAGAGGGAGAGATGGAAGAAAGAAGGAAAACAGAGAAATAGACTTTTAAGAGGCAAAAGATGAAAAGGCTATGACAGTGGAGAGCTCTTGACTCTGTCCTCTTCAGATCATCAAAGTGTCACTTTTCTTAGCAGGCTAGGACAGGGACAAGATGTACTCCAGGTTGAAAACAGGGATCAGTATGCAGGTCACAGAGCCCAGAGGAAGAAAGTGGTGGAGACCTTCCACAGTGTTTACTGCAGCAATTCCCCACTTCCTCTGTTTGACCACAACGCTGTAATGACACCATTTCCTCTCAGACGATTTATCAACACTGTGACAGCAAGTCACCAGTTTCATTCACTGAGGGATTATGTTATTCTAATACTTTGACATGAATGGCAAGAGATGCGCTATCAAGACACAAAGTGTTAGAAACATATACATATATAGATAGATAGATAGATAGATAGATAGATAGATAGATAGATAGATAGATAGATAGATAGATAGATA
>JAPQRQ010000006.1:26769780-26787555 GCA_037367365.1 Apogon talboti | reverse complement strand
GATAGATAGATAGATAGATAGATAGATAGATAGATAGATAGATAGATAGATAGATAGATAGATAGATAGATGTGTGTATATAAAATGGTTGAGGAATCCTAATCTGGGGTTATTTTCTGTTTCAATCTTCACTGTATAAGCCTAAAATGAAGTATATTTTGATGGAGTGATGACATTAAAGTGGAGCTGTGTAAGATATTACCTTTTCCGTTCTTTTTTTCCTCCATGGAGTTTGGAAGTAAAACCCACCATTAACCCTCCCCGTCTGACCATGTGTATTTGTTTTCAATGAAGCCAGGGACAAGAAGGTAAAAAATAGCGATCAAATACGCTACTGGAGCAGAGTGGAATGGGAAACTTTAGCCGGAGGTTGACGTTTCGGACATTTGTTTTCACTTCACAGAGGAGGTGGCGGAACCGGAGCTACTCTTAAGCTTTGAGACTAACGTTAGCAGCTCGGTGCTAGTGGCTGCAGACGGAGCCTCAGACCACCGGTCCATGCACCCACAACCGGCGTGTCATTGTGACCTGTCCACCTGGATGGCCAGAGGGGGGACGTGTGGACAAGAACCCCCTGGCCATCTAGACGGATGAGTCACATTAAAAAAATATTAAAATGTATTATTCAATAAACATCTTCATCTACTCCTGAAAAAATACAGCAGAAAAATGTTATCTAACTATTAAAGCAGCCATCTGTTAAGCCTATGGACCACAATAGACCACCAGAAGGCTTGACAGTTCCACAACAGAATTAGTGCTGGAAAAAAAATGTATATTACATGATATTATTTTTAGATTTTCAGACTGGCGTTCAGTCTAAGTGTGTGGAAATCTTGCCTTTTGGAGCCACCATCTAGTGGTCATTGGGAGTATTACACTGTAAGAAACTTAAGCATCGGCTTCACTCTCAAGCTGCAGTTCTCACCCTTTGGCCTGAACCCGTAGAGGCAGAAGGAACTGGTGGGTGAAGAGCTCACCTCTAGACTTCCCCAGTCCACTAAATGTAGCAGATTCAATACATACATGGAATCCATCTGAAAGACCATAATACTACATACACAATATCTATACTGTTCAAAAGACTTTTATGTTTGCTGAATAAAGCATGCTGTGATATGACACTTTTCAAAAGCTTCCTTGCAAGTTGGGGTCACGTAACCTTGGTAACCAGCCAATCTCACCTCTAGTATATGTGCATACAGACTGACCACATCTGTGTAATATTATGGTCTGCACAAGCATGTGTATAATACTACTGACTACTCGATATTGGATTCTGTTCGCCTTCTGTTGTTGCCATGACTGCATTGCATTTTGCTGTATTTACAGTAAGTGCCCTAAGCTTACATACTGTAATATTTACCCACAAATTGTATGCAATTCACATTGTTGTTTTTTTTTCCCTACAGTTTTTGACATACTAAAATATCCTGTATACTGTTTCTGTAGACTAATTAGCATGTTTACATTTCAGACATAACCATGAGCTACCCAGGATAAAGCTGACAGGCCACTGATGCTCTTAAAAGCTTTTCAGCTGCAACTCACTGCTGCAGATTCTAATCGTAGTTCAGTTCAGGACTGATCCACAGTCAGTTGCATCCCTAATAACACTAAAGAATCTCTTCCATATCGCCTGTTATTGCTGATCCATCTATACTCTGTCTTCCCAATCTGGTCTGACAGCAGGGGTTTACAGTCCAGGTGTTGCCTGTCTCCATCCTCACTGTTTGCTACAAGCCCCAGCTGCCCTCTCAATACTATGACACCTTCACAAGGACAGGCCCAGACATTTCGCCAATCTCGACATTGAAACCCTTGTCCTGCTGTGTAATTACTTGACGGCTTACCGCCTGCCCCACCCGACTGGCCTGTCACTCCTGGAAAATTCATGGTCATTAACCAGAGACAGAAGGACAAACCTCATCCCCTGCCTGACCACAATGCTCTATTAACACAGTAACACACTGTTTAGTATGCTAGGATTGCCCTCCAAAATCAGATAGAAGTCTACATCATATACAAAATCAACAACTTGAATGTGTTTAAATGCAATGTTCAGTAGAATTCCTCCAGCAGTGAGCACTAAATCAAAAGAGCCAGAGGAAATATAGACCTTCATGGGTGGAAAGTCTCTGAAAAATTACACAACATTAGATATATATTTTTACTGCATAGTATGCTAAGATACTGCTGCTTCAAATATGAGAGAATGGACCTTAAATGATCAAGGAAAAAAATGTTGAGTGAGCCATGAAAAACTATGGAGAAGCAAAGCACAGAAATATCATAAAGTGAAGTCACCACCTATGACATTATAAGATGAAATGGGGTTTTATTTTGCTTTCCTTGCAGCAGCAACAATAAATATTTGCCCATGAAAGTGGGATAATTCTATTTTCAAACACATTCCTCTTTTTATTCCTATTTATACATATTAGTAACCACCTGGTGCAATGATTACATACTAAGTCCCACTTACACTTAATCTATTAATTAAAAAATTGTATTCCAACT
The DNA here is from genome assembly GCA_037367365.1 of Apogon talboti. Lineage (NCBI taxonomy): Eukaryota > Metazoa > Chordata > Actinopteri > Kurtiformes > Apogonidae > Apogon > Apogon talboti. Next base: position 26,785,035 of record JAPQRQ010000006.1, on the reverse strand, counting down.
TTATGGACAACAATGTAGAAATGAACATTCAAAGATTACAAACTACAATTAACTGAATCTCCACAATGCAAAACAATTATAAATTATTGTTCAAGTTCTATTAAAGTTTTAATGTGGAAGTTTTCTTTGGTTTTATGTGTTAATATGAAGTTTGTGTTATATTTTATTGTGCTAGAAGGTAGTCAGTTTCAGATATTAGCAGACTGCAAGGCTGAATAGACTAGAATAGAATAGAATAGAATAGAATAGGTAACAAAACGGGCCATAAAATGGTGTTTGATTATTCTGTCTAAAAGAGAAGACAGGTTCAATCTGTTTATATATTAGTTATTTTGCACATTTTGACAAACCAATACAAAAAGAGTCATTATTTTTTAACTGCACTATACCCCTCCTAATATACACAGTACCTAGCATTAGCATAGGATTAGCATATATTACATACATTAGGAGCAGTGAGCTGCTTCGTAAACCAACTCCAACGTCATCAGCACCGTTGTCAGGGGTACTGATAGGAGAATTAACCCATGTGAACCTGTTTTTCATTCAACAGAAACACACAGATGACCTACCACATATATCTATAACTCAGTGTCACCTGTAGTAAATTGCAGTTGGCATCAAAACATGTACAGGTGCCAATAAAATGTAATATAAATGTAAATGTAATATAAAGAATGCACTTCAATATTATCTGAAGGCCTGCGGCCCGCAGTTCAATCAGCATATTTTACGTACAACTTTATCTTGTAGCTTCACAATTTGGTCATTTACTGACCAAATTCCAAAATTCCAAAACAGGGCTTTTAAGGCTGGAGTATAAATCGCTCTGTTTGTTGATGGTTTGGGTCGTGAACTCTCTTCCATTATTAGCACCAGGCTGTTTTTGGATTCACTTCAGCTTGACCTAAAGTTCATTGTAAACCATGCACAGTAACACTGTGTGACTCCTGTCCATCATGAACTGAACATAATGCAGCAACAAAAACCCACACATGACTGTCAGCCCCAACACTGTAGTACAATACAGTCTTAATTTTCATAATTAGAGGTCTATTTAACTACTTGGTATAATAAATTTAGAATATTAATTGAAAGCTTCAATATGTAGATATAATATTAAGCTTAGAATATACAGTATATCTGTACAAACATGAGTAGGTAGCATAAGTGGAATAGAAATAAATGTGTAAATGTATGTTGCTTTATTAGCTTTATTACAATGATATGCACAAATAACTCTTGCTATTCAAGGCGCCGACAGAAATTTGTTGTGTTGATGCTGAGACTGAGTCCAAAATATGTGTGACCATGTACAACATACGCTCAACTGCCGAAACAGAGACTGAAATCCTCTCATTATTATGGGTGTGGAGAATGAGCTGACAGCATAAACAAACAGCAGGCTGCCACTTTCACAAATACATGGTGATTTTTTGTTTTTTTTTATTTAATTAAACTGCACCCTTTTTGTCATTATATAATTACAGGGACTGACAAAGCAATCGCAATTAGATTAATTGCAGGGCAGTAAAACCAAGTAAAAGTTTTGCCTCTCAAAAGTGACAGTTACTTGGAGACAGGTTAGTAGTTTTTCCCAGGTATACTATATGAATTCATAATATAATATAATATAATATAATATAATATAAAACACATATTATTGTAGGTTTATTTATTTGATAGATGATTTTACCTTTAATCAGTGGCCTTTAAGTTAGGCTTTTTAAATCTTTGGAACGTCATGTTTTGGCTGAAAAAACTTTCTGCTTTAATACTTTTTTTTTTTTTTTTTACATATTTAAATGCCTCTAAATTGGAGAATGCAGAAACAGGGCAATAAGTAATGGAAACATATTCACAGTCACACGTTTCTTTCCGTCACATCCAGTGACAGCGGGGAGGTATTTTTGTCCCAGTATTTATAGACGCTGATCTAGAGACAAAACTGCTCCATTCATTGAGTGAGGGGAATCGGAAATGTACAAAACAGGCAGCAGCCGGGACTCGGGACAAGAGGTGAGTGTCTCCCGTACAACCCCTACTTCAACCCACACTGTCATGTTCACGCTGAGAGTAAATGAAAAGGGAATGAATAATTCAGTCTTCGCCTGGGTGTTCTGTGGGGTAGGGGTACACGCATTCTACATTAATGCCTGTAAATAAACAACCAAAGCCAACAAAGATTCTGTCTGATACTGTATCAGATCGACCAGAATGCGAGATATTCTGTGATGCTATACATACACTTAAATGCACCGTCTGTCTGACTGTTGTGACAGGGCGGGAGGCGGCATCGTGCCCCTCTGCAGCAGTGATTTTTACAAGCTCCAAAAGCTGCTCTGAACCAAACCACGGCAACATAAAACAACACCGCCGAGTGCCACGCTCACTTTATACGAGGAAGGACAGAGTGCATTTCACTTTTCTCTCAAGCTGAATGTCAAATAGGTTATCAAACACCCTGAAAAATAAATAAAAGACGGTGAAACAAGCAGGTATCATTTGCATGGAAAGCTGTTATTGACTGTTTCAAGGTGCCGAAGTGCAGGAGTAACAACTTGAGAAAATCAATCAAAAAAAACAACAGCCATCACTGAGAGTAAACAGATTTTTTTGGGGGGGAAGAATAATAACAACAACATACGTTTCACAAGTATAGACTCTTTGTTTCTCAAAGGTCGTCTAAGAAAAGCCTGGAGTCATTTCTTCCCCTATATTTATGCGTATGTGGGCACACGTGTGATCATGAGTATAGTATGGTCGCGGCGAGTGATTGATGGCTCCATTATCGTCTTATTTGATCTACTGTGTAATTACTTGCATCAACACAACCTGTCAGGCCCAATCTGCCTAACATCATGAGGCTGCTGAGCAGAATGCCGCTCGCTGAAAACGTGAGGAATGTCAACAACACGTTCCTCTCTTTTTTTCATGCATTGATCAGTTCCTGACAGTGCGATCACTATAGGCTAGCTTCTGCAGGGTATATGCATATGTACCTTTAGATTTATCCGCTCAGATGGCCAAAATTCGAGGTTTGTTTGTTTGTTTGTTTATTCATGGGCGCTGCACAATGATTACTCCACGCATGACAGACTGTTTCATTATGTTGCTTTAGCAGAAGGGATTTGAACCTTGCAAGACTTGAAATTTATTTTTGATCCTTACTAGGCGTCAAATTTCCATTTGCTTTCAAGATCATCAAAAATATCTTTCAAAACAAGCCATTTCAACCAAAAAAGAAAGACAGAGATGTGCAAAAGCTCCATCAAGTGCCCAACACGAGTTATGAAATATAAGCTGTCGATGTTTCGTATAAAACAGTCGTTCCCCAGCTCAATCAAACGACATTAATGAGAATAAAAAGATTCACAATCCACAACTGCTGTTACCCGCGAGTGCAGGCACATGTAATGGGAGGCAGAAGTGTATTTTTTCGACACTGTTGCGTCCTTTGGGAACAGAATTAAACAGAGATCGTTTTTTATTTCTAAAACTTTCATCTTTGTGCGAATCCCGTAAACCACTAATTGAACCCTAACACACTGTGAGCCGTGGGTTCATCTCTGTGGGAGGCTTTAAAATCTACCAGTTAAGAGGAACTATACTGTCAGACCGGTACAGTTACCATATATTTCTGTTTGAAACGTGTGCTTTTACTGTTAAAAACCACAGTCGACACAGTTTAGAAAACAAGCAGAATACTTTTGGTGGCAGTAAGAATCCACAAAACATGTGAAGAATAGCAAATGTTGAATGGAATAACAGGCACATGCGTTTATTAATCATAGATGGTCTGGGGTTTTGGTGAAGCAACCTCAGTCCAGACAGACCGAGCGGCCAGATGGCTGCAAAACAGCAGAGTCACCCGACAGTGCCAACAGTGGAGTTTGCACACAGCATGAAGCCCTTCACATCATCTGTCCTGAAAAAGCACAGCAGGTACCACCGGAAAACTGAGGTAAAAAAGCAAACCTTCAATAATGAGCAAAAATAACTAATTAAACAAACTATCTTAACTCCAGTTAAACGCCTGCCTGCTGTGAACATTTTAGTGAATACTGCAACAGGTACAACTGTGAAGAGTCTATGATACAAACACTAATGTTTAATCTTTTAGCAGGTGGACTTCCTGAGGCGCTGAAAGGTCGGAGACTAAAAGCTGTGTCGGCTATGTCAAGTGATTTTTTTTTTTTTTGTTCAGTATTATCTGCCTGCTGTGCAAATAAACACCACTACGGCAAGAAATCGAAAAATGCCTTGGAAGAAGACCTTGATAGACTTAAAGTGAGTTTAGTAAAGTTATGACCGTTGGCTCTCTTAAAATGGTTACATTTACTATTGATATTCCAAACTCTCAACAGCAGGGAGAAGTTGACAGTTCGAAATAACACTGTATCTTATAATCTTCAAGTGCTGCATTAGCTGATAGTTTACATCACATCTCTGTTTTTAGACTGAAAACCACCACAGCAAAAACACAAATCACATCTGTTTTATGTATGGTGTGTGTTGTCAGCAGCTGAACTAAAGATCTGTTTGGAATCGTCCAAACAAAGTCAGAACTGTCACAGTTTAGTCTGAACCGTGGATCAACAAACAGCAACTTAGCAAAGATAATAACATCCCATAATACCTTTATACCTTCATAACCCTTATAATCAAACTCACCCGTGTAGAAGAAATATTGAGATTTCAGCATCAAACTCCAATGTTTTCATCAACAACAGTGTTTCTTTTATCTCTGTCACTTTCTTTGACTCTAAAAGTTGTTTCTTACTGGTTCTCATCCCATCAATCAGGTCAAAGCTCCTGTGGTGTTCGTTTTCCTCACCATGACCGGCAGAGTGACTCACTACTCCCTCTAGTGGTCACATAAAACTTCTAGCATCGAGATAGAAGCATTAACAACTACGCCACTGCTCTGCATTTCAAGTGTAAAAATTGTGGGTGGAGATGACATTTGTGAATGTTATAAGGGTTCAAATGAAAAACAACTGCAGAAAGTTGAAGCGCTGATAGGCAATATGGCCAAAAGATTGATATTTGTTTTTTGTTTTCTTCACACAGTGATGATTTAATTGATTGTTTTCTGGCTATTTGAATTGAAGACAAAACACAATTTAAAAATACTTTTTATTCATTCTAAACTATATTCCATATATTCCATATTCATTAAGATACTACAAGAAGCAAACAGGCTGAACTGAGTAAGAAAGGTCTCCAGGGGAATAATCTTATTATGCAAATTCTGCATTTTTCACCATTTTCAAAGAGCAAAGCTTTGATTAATTGAATTAATTTGATATATTACCCAGCCATAGAGTCAGCGATTGGTAATTACAGTAGTCAGTCATGCATTTAACCCCCCTACCTGTCTGGAGACACCTGTGATTATGGGCATCACAGGTTAGATTTTCTACAGCCTGAAAACACAGACAGAACAAACTGTAGATGCAGAACTCTCATGTCCTCTCATGCCACTTAAATCACAATATGCTCAAAGGTAATGATGGATTTTTTTCTGCAATGATGCTAAAAAAAACTCAAATACTGCAGCTTTACTAGTTTATACTACATACCGAACTGTGCTGAGAATCCCAGGCAGCATCTTAAGACTGACGGTATTGGGGCGGAGGAGACACTGGACGGCCAAAAACCACAGTCACTGAGGCAACACACACTAATCTGCAGATGCCCCGAGTGAGACTTGGCCATGCTCTCTGACACATGGCAATCACACGGCTCAGTGCAGAAACACAGGCGCAACGTCCACGACGCCGCTGACCCGATGACGGACCTGGAAGCTCCAACTGCCCTCGGACTGAGAACGAATGTATCGACAGGGACCGGCTGTCTCCCCCCCACCTCCCCCCACCCCGAAGTGTCAATAATCTGTCTCTTTACAGACTGAGAGGTTATTTACAGCTTGACTGACAGTGTTAAAAGCAATAATCCTTAATCTTGTTAATCATGTAATTGAGTTTGGGTTTGGCGAGTATAAATGTCATAACTTGTTTAGAGTAACCTGGTGAAGCTTTGACTGCTCTGTAGGGGATTAAGTCAAATTGCTCTGCATGTGAAGCACTTCCTTTTAAATCTTGGTTAAAAAATAAAAAATAAAAAAAACAGGTCTTGCTGACGATATTCTATTTTTCACTGTTAAGGTTTTTATTTCACACTGAAGGATCTGGTGTTTTGTAAAATATAACAAGTACATTTCAAGAAACAAGCACCTATGATATAAAACATACAGTCAGTTCCATAAGTATTTGGACAGTGACATAAATGTTATGTAATGTAGTGTTGCCTCTGTACACCATCACAGTGGATCTGAAAGGAAACGATTGAAGTCTAGACTGTCAGCTTTAATTACAGAGGTTTAGCTAAAATATTGCTTTTACCTGTTTCGACCTTGCAACCATTTTAACCCTTTATAGGGCACTCATAGAAATACTCTGAAATTGGATATTGGATTTAAATTTTTTTCTAAATGTTTTATTGTTATGTAGAAAATCAAGGTCAGTGAAGTTACAATATTTGGTTCCTTACCTGTAAGTGACAAATAAAAAAGTATGACTAAAAAATACAATAAAAACACAAGTAAGCTGAAAAGAACATCACTTTTAGAACATTAGACCAACATTAAGTACTGATCCAGACACCTGTCAACATCCACATTGTCCCTTTGAACATCATTACTTACATTAGTACCATTACTTCATGGTACCTAACAAAGCAGGTACACTCACTGTTCATGCAGAGGTGGACCTTACAGACCCTGTAGACCACACTGGACCTGAGATTGTTGACTCACTGTTCTCACTGTAGCTCTTGGTGTCACTGTCTTGTAATTACCAAAAATAGACACTTGACCAATAAAGGGTCTCCTTGTCCAAATATTAATGGACCTGATTGTCGAAGTCTTTAAAAAAACACTGTTATTGTTATGTATTGAACTTTGTACAAGATGTCTGACAAATTAAAAGAACACATTATCATCCTGAAAATCCACAGTTGGAACACAAAGACTACATTTTCTCTTAAAGGCTCAGCTCCTTCAGTTGTGCTGCACTATTTGTTTCAGACGAAAAATACATCCTGAAAAAACAAATACACTTACTCTATCATTTATTTATTTCATTCTCTTTGTTTATACTTCCACAGTTGTGATTTGCATAAAGTTTTGATACAAATGGTAGCTCAATATGTAGATAACATATTTTCTAGTTATCCCTGCTGCTTTTTTTTTCCATCCTTCACCCTCTATCTGCAGCACTCCCTTCATTTTCCTCTGACAAGTCGAAGATGACCCCCTATGTCACAGGTCACAAACTCAATCTCATAAGCATGTTTTACCATTGGAGCAGTGTTGTGGTCTGTCGCTAGCTTGACTGCTGGAAGCACCGTAAAAATCATTCCTGCTCACTGACTGAAATGACAGCTGTCAGCGGGGATGAAGAGACGAGACTTCACTGATATAACATCGCAACAGAAAGCTAATACTCGGCGGAAGATACTGTACGTCTGACTTGGATGTTGAAATGGTTTTTGTCTATTTTCATCGAAGTTAAAGATTCACATTTACAGTTTTTTTTTTCCCATCAAGTGTGCACACCATTTGTGGATGACAAACATGTTGGCATCAGATAATTTTCCATGTAAAATGAGGCTGTGTGAATTATAAACTGAGTCATTCTAGACCTAATATCATGCACTGGTAAGTCTTACTGTAATAGAAATAATGATAACCAAACTTCTTTAATTATGTTACAAAATCTGCATTGTGCAAATTCCCTTGCCTCCTAATTGTGTGCTGATAAGTTTTCCCATTGAGGCTTATTTAACCCTTTAGACGCCGGAGTTAAAAAAATAAACAAATAAATAAGTTTTGATATCAAGATTTCAAAAAGCTGAAGCTTGGAAGTGGTTAGAGATATAGGCGTACTGTAAATGAAAAAAATATTAGGTATGACCCAAAGTTTATGATGGGAATAAATGCACTCATCTAATTTGCATATTATGACATCACAGGGTGGCTGCCATATTGGACTGCGTAATTTCTAGTAAAATTGAACTTTAAACATATTTACATGGAAGTTTTCTTTGTGTTTTTGTTTTTTTTATCATCTGATCCTTAAAATAAATTAACTTAAACATTAGTAGAAGGTAAACAGTAGTATGTTTTAGTTGCTTTTTAACCAAGCAGCAGAGTAGCCAAATCTGTCCCTATCTATCCAAACTAAAACTAAATAAACTTTACTTACTTACATACTAAACCAGCTCAGTATCACACTTTCAAACTCAATTTTCCTCTTCATTTTGAATAGAAACATGTCCTGAAATGGTGTTAGGACTGAAGGGGCACATGTCCGCCATTTATTGATGGGAAGAGGTAACAAGATTTGGCATCTCTGTCTGGAGCTATGGCCTGTTTCCTTCAGTTATGTTACTTGTCAAAATTGCGACTTTGACACTTAAAGGGCTAATATTTAAATGATCTTTTTTTTTTATCCCCACTGATATTAACAGAAAACAGCTTTGACTGATAGGTTTTCCTACATGAAGACATTTAGCCACCAGAGACATTAAAACAGTTACTTTTACATGAAAGCTTGCTTGGCAATCCTACAGAGATAATACAGAGAGCAATGTACTGCAACATAAAAAATTAGAAATCAAAGATTTGTAGAGCCTCTGAACCTACAGAATATTTTGAAAGCATTTGACATTTTCCAGATTTTCCCTTAATTTGATGAGTTCAGACAGCACACAGCAGCCAGCGGGGACCAAGCTGAAAATATGCAAAACATGCTCATAACTGAGGCAAACACATTTCAAGTGGCTGACCCTTAATAATTCATGCACCAAACAAAAACTATTAATGGCATATGGCTCTTGGAAGGGGTTTATTCCAGTCTTTCTCACTCTACAACACTGTGGCTACACTGTCAGTGATGTCTGCAGGTTGAACACTCATGGATGGAGAATCCACAAGAGAGAAAGTAGTGGATCTGCATCGGCCAATGGGCAACACAGACAACCAAAGATGACAAAACCATCCACATGATACTTTAAGACATCTCGGTTCAACCAGTGTATTTACTACGTTAGTGAACACTTGTTATATATATGGTTGTTTCTTCTGAAAGATAGAAAAGATGCATTTCTCTAGCTGCAGTCTTTACTGCTGAATCATTTAGGTCATTCTCTCAAAGCGTTGTTTTTCTTTTATTTGTCTCACGACGATGCAACTTTTTTGTCTCTGTTGTTATATGCAACAAATGAATCGAAAAAGCAGCTCATTTACAGACTTCATAGACTGTGACATTTCTAGGGTGAAGTGGTCTGACAGCATACAGCGCTCCTCAAGGAGCTGATTGGAATGATAACTTGACAACAGAAATATCTCTTCAAATGATTGCACATTGTCAGTGAACCCCACACTATCTCCAAGTTAGACAGCCACCTTAGAAAAAAAAAAGAATTAATCTTCCCCATGCCGTTTGAAGCCCCCGTGACTAAAAGGCAGTTTCATTATTTAAAGAAAAGCCTTTCCAGTGGCTCTACAGGTGCTTTAAGACAAAAGAAAAAGATTAGTCAGCGATGACATGGGATCACTGGGGGTTTGAGAAGTTTTGGATTGTCGGAGAGTTGATACAGCACTTCGTTTTACTTGGCACTGCAAATTTACTCTTGAACCTCAAGGACATTCGCGGGCCAGTAGCAGCTCAACACTGTTACTTAAGTCTGACAGATAATACATTAACATTAAATGACAGTGAAACCTAAATTAACACTACTCTTCTAAAAGCTGATTTGTAGTCCGGACCAAATATCAACTTAAATGTGACTAAACCTTTCATTGGCACCAGTCTACCTGACATATAACAGGCCTGTCTTACTTTATGTATGTGAGACCTGTCGCTGCTCTATCTGATTGGTTTTGACCCTGATATTCTTCATGAAATGCAGCGGGGAGGAAAATAAATAAGGCATGTGTGTATACGAGACAATAAAGCCAATAAATCTCTTCCAGTTAAGACAACTACTGACTGTTTGGAAATGCAGCTGTGGCCATTACACTGGTTCTTGTCTCTTTTAGACCCGAAATCTTCAGCAGGGATGACCTTATCTGACTGGGAACCTACCGCATACGAAAACACCAAAACACTATATGTGCCCTGTGAAGTATGGGTTGTCCGTGGCCTTGATAGGATTAAACAGCTGACATTATGCATTCAACTAGCCCTAAGCTCAACGTTGCTTCATTCGAAATAGCTCGTGTCTCATCCACCAGGTTCCTGGGGGTTGTTGTGGATGAGAACTGAAATTGGAAAGAGCACGTTGACTGGGTGACTAGAAAAATGTATAAATCACTTGGCATTATAAGGAAAGTTAGTCATCATGTTGATTCAAAATGTACCCTTGCTTTATATTACAGTTTAATTTATCCATATCTGTATCTGTTGTATTGTAATATAGTGTGGGCAGGCACTTTCCCATCAACTTTAAATAAAATATTGATCTTGCAAAAGCGCTTTGTTCGAATTGCAACCTGTTCTAAGCCACCGACCTCTTCTGCTAAAATACTAAATATACTTAATATTTATGATATTAATATCTATCAAATTTGTATTTTTGTGTATAAAATTCAGTATAATCAAAGTACCTTACCTGAGCATTTCATTTTGCATCATACAAAATAGATACAATACTCGTCAAAGTCAACACTTTCATTTGCCTAAATGTGTCAAATCAAGAGCTCAGTTTTGTATAAGGTATAGAGGGTGTAAATTGTGAAGTTAATTTCCACATGTTCTTTGAAATAATACATCAGAGATATCCTTTAAGAAATATTTAAGGAAATCAATTATGATGTTGCATTGATATATGTATATATTTTTTATATTGTCTTTCTTTTTTTAATGAATTCCAAATGTGTATGGACTATGGAAGTCTAATAACTTTTATAATGTTTATGTATTTATAAGGTGGAGGCTTTAAAACAAGCCATTTTAGGCTTTCTGCTTCCCTGCACTTTTAATGTTATTATGTGCAAAAATAAATAAAATAAAAAATTTTGACTTTGCATAGACATCCCAGCAAAGTAGTACAAGTATATTATATTCTAACTTATAAAGGATTTAGAAAGTTCTGTATTCATATGGTGAAAAAAGAAAATAAACCCTAATATTGACTACACATTGAAATGGTTTGGTTTCCAGTGGGTAGACGCTCAACAGAGGACGGTCTTATGCAAACGATGCTGTAGAAACAAACTGAGCAAAGGTAACAGCATACTGTTAATGGTGATTCATTTACACATCAAACAGGACCCAGTTTGCAGACCCGCAGTTTTATACGATTTTAGCATTGAGGTGCACAGTTTGCTTTTGCTTTTCACTTTTAAGTATGAAACTAAATGCAGGTTTTTTTTTCTTCATTGGTATTTTAGCAGTGCAGTAGTTTGCCCACCGCTTCCAGATCTATACCTCCTACTCTGAAAGTATGAACAGATCAGATAATGATTTATAGATGGCAAAATAATCTGCTGCCCACCTGTCACTTTTAGGCATTAACTACTGTTTGTAGGCTGTTAGCATACCGGTGCATAACACACGTGGGACAGGGACAGATAAAATGAATGCTAATCATCGAATAGTGCCTTTCTTCAGCTGTAGGATGGACTTTGGAAAATGTGTTGCGGCAGATTGCTAATGTTTCCACCCAAATATGCTGAAGTGTGTCAATAAGTAACGTGAACACATTACTGTTCAGTTCTCCCAGTGACCGTCAGCCACTGTCAGTAAGAGCAGGATGTCTGCCGGTGTGTTTGTGCTGCACAGTGTTGCAGTATGTGACATAATACACAGAGACCCGACACAGGTGTATCTCTCGTCTGGATTGAAAATGACAAAAATGCAACACTGACAAAAGTCTCAGTCAGAAATTGACTGGGTGAGAAAAAGCAGGCTGCAAGACAACGTCTATGTACTAGTGATATGTACTGTAAGTATTTGGACACATTGAATTCAGGTGTTTTTACTTAATTACTTTCAAATGATTAAACTTAGGAAGTAATGATGTTTGTAAATTATATGGACAAAAATATTGGGACGCATCACGGCTACAGCTTGTGAGATGTCCTGTTCATGCTGATTTGAGATATAAACATCAATATTTCCTTACATTTTTAAAGAGAGATTTTTCTTCTCAAGTGAGATGTGAAGAAAGTAGATACTAAGCTGTGGTAGAAAATTATTCAGTCAGAGCAAGAAAAATATTTTTGAAAATTTAGTGGTAAAACATTTAAAATCATAGTCATGGATAAAAAAAAACAATGCAGGGAGAAATTCAGTAAAAACCATCTCTGAGGCATTTTGGAAGCAAAGATAAACAATTTAAACATAACTAATGACAATATAAAACTAAATTATGACATTTGCATTATTGTTTTGTCACCCAGACCCCTGTTGGAAAAGAACCACCTGAATTCAATGTGTCCCAATACTTTTGTCCACATAGTGCATCTGACATCTATTTTCCTATTTGCCCCAGCACTGGTAGGAAAACCTATAACGGTGGAGCTTATCAATTCTCGAGTCTTATTTTGCCCTGGGGTCCGGTTAATACTTGGTCTCGGTCCCCATGACTATCTGTAATTCCAGACTACCTGTCCAAGCAGTCACTTTCAGGCTTCCACACTGACTAAGAGAGAGACAGAGCTGCTTAGCACATTGAATCATTAACACTGACCACTGTAGGACTGTAGCCACAGGGACATTTTTTATTGCTAGCACGGAGGATCAACTTGGAACAATCTAATCATCATTAATGCCTCCAGTGTGAACACGTTGTTAAAGAGTGCAAGCCCAGCTGTTACATGGACTTAGATACGCCGTCCTCCCATCAGACCATCTTCAACTTCTCCTTACACCGCTCTCTGTACCCCGTCGACTACACCCGTCTAGTGAAACAGCAGTTATTCCAGTTAACTCTATAACGGATGAGTCAGGCAATATTCCAGTGAAGCAAAAAAAAAAAAAAAAGCTTTGAGTGCTGTGACCAAAACCAAAATTGTACAAGCCGTTATCAAAAAGCACAATTCAGCCTGCAACATCACCATATCCAAAAAAAAAATATATATATATCTTATGCATTGTCCTCATGCAATTTTAGAATACAATATATGGGAGGTGTTGGTACTTGAAAGAACAAATTCAAAGCCTTGAGAGTGAAACCTCTGCCACAAGTAATAATGGTCAAAACAGTGGTAACTGCTGCTGTGATAGAAAACAAGAATTATCTGTCACACTGTGCAAGTGATTGCAAAGCAGAATTGTTGGCTTTCATTTGAGTCATCCATTCCGGACTTATTGATTCAGACCTGGACTCCTGGTGAAAACAATTATCCCTCTGGTAGGTCTGACAGCCTGCACTAATAATTTAGGTTTGGTGATGGCTTCTCCGTGGGTTTAGTTCACACATGTACGCAGCACCTTCTCTGTGATCCACGCGAAATAAACAGCGCTGCCTATTTCTCTCTGGGAACTCGCGGGCCCTTATTTAAACTATGGGCAGACGAGGTTGTCAGCAGGATAATGACAACTGCGTGCTTTCTAGGAGAACATATTCCTCCTCCAAAAACTTACACCTGGGATACAGAACCTCTCTCCTCGGTAAGCACTTTCATCCTTTCTTGGAGAGGAGTATCTGCACTACTTGTCTGGCGCCGGCCTGGTCCCCTTGAAATAGTGCACATTCATAGAGCAGAGCTTGGCTGGTAAATCGATTTGAATGGAAATATGTGTGCTGTAAGTGTCTCTCTGTGTTATTTTCAACTCGTTTTCAATGCGGCTGTCTGTTTGCTAGACAGGGCTGATGATGCATAGTGTCTCACACTTGTACTCAATCAATCATCGCAGTGTTTCGCACAGAATTCGATGTTACCTGTGGCGGTGGCTTTTAGCACGGATTTACTTCCACAGACTTCAGTTACGTTAACATGGTCAACATTTTCAGGCATGAATATGTGCTATCCTGTCATAAAAGGCAGCTATCAATTAATAACTATTGGCAAATGTTAAAGTTGGGTGTTCTGCTGGTCAGGACATGTCTATTGGCTGTGCACTTACCTGAGGATATCTGCCTACCTCTACCTCCATTTATTTTATTTTTTACTTCTTTCTCTTTTTATATATTGTGTATTTTTATGTATATTTGTACTGGAAGGAGTAGCTCTCCAATCTCGTTGTACACCAGTATAATGACAAAAAAAGGGCGTTCTGATTCTGATTCTCCAACTCAAACTCCGCTGTCCATGGATCAGGACTTGACTCCAACCAGGACTACACACATGGTTCACCTCCATGCTTTATAAGTGGATCTTTTCACTCCTTTACTAACTCTTCATGCTATGCCTCTGCTGTTTTCTGAGCTGAGGACAAGTCCCTGAGTTAACACAGATCACATATATGTGCATTGTGCTTTTATTTTTATTCTGCTCATTATTTCATTCAAGTGGAGGTCAACATCTGCCACCATTTTGGTTCATTATACGACTACAGGGGGCTGCGCTGTACAAAACAAGTTAAATTACTGTCTAATAAATGGGTGTAATGAAATGCTTATATTCTATTAGGCAGTACTAGAATGTCCCATGTCCTTCACTGTATAGTATGAGGTTTTACAATAGATACAGAAACTCTAAATGAAGGCTCAATTGTTTTAAAGACTGATTTGCGCCACTTTCTATCAACCTTCTTAATACAAGCTAGATCATACAGAATACTAGACTACAGTAAATCCTGGGTAATATCATCAGAGTATAATACGGTGTCTGGGTAACATGGTGTCCTGGTCAGTTTGTATTTATTTATTTATTGTTTTATTTATATTGATTAATTGTTGCTTTTACCTAATAACACTGGTCTACAAGTAAAATACTTCCAGAATAAAAGTAGTTACATTTTACCATGTGTGAGTCACTGATAAGAAAAATCAAATCAAAAATGCTGGTTGTCTGACGTTTCCAAGATAGTCTTGGGTCAAAATGTGAAATTCAAGAATTAACGAGAGAATGGGTTTTACTCCAAAAGGAATATTCGTCTCAGAGCTACCAGATCTACTTCAAAACACTGTCTGCACATTACAATACATTCACTTTACAGGTTCTATCGAGTGGAAGATTTATAAATCTGTTGTATAAATATACATAAACACACACACGCACATATACATATATATATA